>QNTS01003830.1:79284-108957 GCA_003317085.1 Hucho hucho | reverse complement strand
CTGGTGGTGAGGTGTGACTCCAGACCTGGTGGTGAGGTGTGACTCCAGACCTGGTAGTGAGGTGTGACTCCAGACCCAGTGGTGAGGTGTGACTCCAGACCTGGTGGTGAGGTGTGACTCCAGACCCAGTGGTGAGGTGTGAATCCAGAGCAGAGAATCATCACTAAAAACAAAGGCCCTGACACTCCTTTCATTCTATAGTGTTTCCTAGCTGCAATATAATGACATTCATGATCATCATTATGGCTCAGTAAAAAGGGGAACAAGGGTGTACATGTCCCAAATGGTACCCTTCTCTCTATATAGTGCACTACTTGTCAACAGGGCCGCATAGGGCTCTGGTTAAAAGTAGTGCATTATATAGGATGCCAGTAGGATGCCATTTCGAACGCACGCACCCTAAGAAAACATGGACCTACTCAACCGGGTCAAGGGTGGTTGTACAAAACACACACAAAGACAAACCACACCACCCACATGAAAAGGTCAGTGCTTTTAGTTGTCTCTAACTACAATAGCGACAGTGTTCTCCGCCTCTACCATTATAATCACACGATTGAATGGCTATTAGTACATGCTAGGCTCTGTACTCAATAGGGAGAAGCTGCTGTCTACCAGTGGAACATTAATGGAAAGGTTGGATTCTTCAACTACCACAGAGACAGTGTTTTCTACCTCTACCATGCGTCATTGCATGACTGAATGGATCGCAAAATCCAAAACATCATCACACCACTGAATGAATAGCCCAACCAGCCAGATAGATGAAAAGTGTATCTTTTCATCAGCCAGACCAGACATCTTTTCACCAGCCATTAATGCTCTGTCTGCAGCTGAAATGGAACAGAAAGATATCCTGCTGCCACTAAAATGTTAATGTGGAATACTCTGAGGTTGGTCAGGAATCAGGAAGAGCTGCAATTATATAAGACAGTTTTAATTAAGAGATCAGCCAGAGAGAAAATAGAGTGAGAGAATGAAGGACTGAAGAAGTGAAAGTGAAAGAGAGAAAAAGAGAAGGATAGGAGTGAGAGAGTGAAGGAGAGAGAGTAAAGAAGTGGAGGAGTGAAGAAGTGGGAGAGTGAAGGAGAGAGAGTGAAGGAGAGAGTGAAGGAGAGAAAGTGAAGGAGAGAGCGTGAAGGAAAGCGAGAGTGATGGAGAGAGATTGAAGGAGAGCGAGAGTGATGGAGAGAGAGAGAGTGAAGGAGAGTGAGAGTGATGGAGAGAGAGAGTGAAGGAGAGTGAGAGTGAAGGAGTGAAGTGAAGAAGGGAGAGAGTGAAGGAGAGGGAGACTGAATGAGAGAGAGAGTGAAGAAGGAGCTCATCCATTAGAAAGTCCCCACCCATCGTCACTTACTCTCCAGCTTGTAGATATCCATCACCCATCAAGACAAGAATGATAAGACAGTGTGTGTGCACATGGATGTGTGTGTGTCCATGTGTGCGTGTCCATGTGTGTGTGTCCATGTGTGTGTCCATGTGTGTGTACATGCATGCATGCATACGCAGAGTTGCTGTGGTAACAGAGAGATGGCGAGTTGAAGGGGTGGGTGCAGTGACCTTGGGGACAGCAGCGTTAATGGCTCACTGAAAGACAGGTAGTCTGAAACCTGTCCCTAATTTTGGTTTTCGAGTTCTGTCTGTCAATGGTTAAGTGTTTTATATAAATGTCATTGAAATTGCAATGCATCAGTGATTTTGGATCCACATGTTTTACAAACTGCATCCTTTTCCCCCCACTACCACATAGTCTTTGAACCCGAATGCAACGATTTCTGGGACCAATGATGCCCTGATGCAGAGGTGGCACAACAGGTCCCAGAGTGACGGGGTACATTGTTTTCCCTGGGGCCCGGAGCTTTTCCTAATCTGGTAACCTAAGCAGGTATAAATCAGGACCCTATAGGGTTTGACAGTGATTCATTAGATGTAAAAAGGGTTTTATATAGGCAATAAGACTAGATTACATTTTTGGCAGACACTCTTATCCAGAGCAATTAGGGTTAAGTTGCCTTGCTCAAGGGCACATTAACAGATTGTTCACCTAGTCAGCTCTGGGATTCAAACCAGTCTCCTTTCGGTTACTGGCCCAACACTCTTAACCACTAGGCTACCTGCCACCTAGGTATACAGATATGTTCTAAACAGGTCACATGATTTTAAAGAAATTCTGGAAAAACTCCTGACCCTAGTGAGGATGAAAACACTGTCAAACAGCAGCAACCTTGTACTTGTTCATATGAATTATATTAAACCTAGACAAACATGGGGGGGGGGGGTCCTTTACCATTGCAACTGGATAATAGAACTCACTTGGCTGAGCTTGCTTTATGCAGGTTTGCATCATGTAGGCCTAGTCAACTGCAATTAAAAAGTAACACTGGCAATCTACTGTATGTAATCCGTATTGTGTTGATTCATTTCAGTTCATCATTTTGGATTGAAAAAGTCAAGGTAGTCTAGCCAGCCGGAAGACAGTGGAGCAGCGCACGCTTTGCGCTTTGCTAGATGATGGCCTGTGCAACCTGTGATTTCCGTGAATCTGATTGGCCAAGACACATAACAAAATGCACAGAACCTGCACCTCTCCGAAATAAAGGACAGATAGGCCTACATTGTGCGCGAGATGACAAATCGAGTCTCTCGAGTCAAACAGCTCAAGACCAAGTTGAGTCACAAGTCATAGACGGTCAAGTCGAAGTCAAGTGGCAAGTGTTGTTCTTTTTGTCAAGTCAAGTCTCAAGAAGAACAATTTGTGACTTGAGTAGTACTTGAGTCCATGTCACGTGACTCGATTCCACATCTCTGCTATTCTCTATATAATGCCTGGGCTCTAGTCAAAAGTGGTGAACTATGTAGGCTGGGAATAGTGTGCAGTTTGGGACTGAGAGAGAGTCACTGAGAGAGAGACACTGAGAGAGAGACACTGAGAGAGAGACAATGAGAGAGAGACACTGAGAGAGAGACAATGAGAGAGAGACAATGAGAGAGAGACACTGAGAGAGAGAGACACTGAGAGAGAGACACTGAGAGCGAGACACTGAGAGAGAGACACTGAGAGAGAGACACAGAAAGAGCGTCATCATGTCTTTCAGTAAAGTGCATCAAGTGGTTAGGGTTCTCCAGAAACTAACAGATACCCAGACAATGACTATTTGCAAATGGATTTCTTTCACACAGGCTACAATAAACCACTTGATTTCCAGACGTTCTGGGGGACATACCATATAAAAACATTGAAATGTTATTACCTCTACATAACAATACTTTGTAACACTACAATTGACCCGACATATTATATCCTTCCTTGCCATTTTCTATTCTATGGGTATTCTATTCAATGTTATATGTTAAACTAACCTACAACGTTTTATGTTCAACTAGCCTACAACGTTTTATGTTCAACTAGCCTACAATGTTATATGTTCAACTAGCCTATAATGTTATATGTTCAACTAGCCTACAGTGTTACATGTTCGACTAGCCTACAGTGTTACATGTTCAACTAGCCTACAATGTTTAATGTTCAACTCACCTACAATGTATTATGTTCAACTAGCCTACAACGTTTTATGTTCAACTAGCCTACAATGTATTATGTTCAACTAGCCTACAATTGTATATGTTAAACTAGCCTACACTGTTATATGTTCAACTAGCCTACAATGTTTTATGTTCAACTAGCCTACAATGTTTAATGTTCAACTCACCTACAATGTATTATGTTCAACTAGCCTACAACGTTTTATGTTCAACTAGCCTACAATGTATTATGTTCAACTAGCCTACAATTTTATATGTTAAACTAGCCTACAATGTTTTATGTTCAACTCACCTACAATGTATTATGTTCAACTAGCCTACAACGTTTTATGTTCAACTAGCCTACAATGTATTATGTTCAACTAGCCTACAATGTTATATGTTCAACTAGCCTACAATGTTTTATGTTCAACTAGCCTACAATGTTATATGTTCAACTAGCCTACAGTGTTACATGTTCAACTAGCCTACAATGTTAAATGTTCAACAAGCCTACACTGTTTTATGTTCAACTAGCCTACAATGTTATATGTTCAACTAGCCTACAATGTTAAATGTTCAAATAGCCTACAATGTTACATGTTCAACTAGCCTACAATGTTTTATGTTCAACTAGCCTACAATGTTATATGTTCAACTAGCCTACACTGTTACTTGTTAAACTAGCCTACAATGTTACATGTTCAACTAGCCTACAATGTTATATGTTCAACTAGCCTACAATGTTATATGTTCAACTAGCCTACAATGTATTATGTTCAACTAGCCTACAATGTTATATGTTCAACTAGCCTACAATGTTATATGTTCAACTAGCCTACAATGTTACATGTTCAACTAGCCTACAATGTTATATGTTCAACTAGCCTACAATGTTATATGTTCAACTAGCCTACAATGTTATATGTTCAACTAGCCTACAGTGAAAAGCGAGTCAGAGACTGAGAGATACCAAACTTATTTCAAGATTAATGTGAATCATACTAGACAATGTGAATATTTGTATTCTTACCAGAGAAAGCGAATATGAAAACCCACACAGCCTTGTACAGAATGACTTATATAAACACTGCATTTGACACAATCTCTCTCTCTCAATTCAATTCAAGGGGCTTTATTGGCATGGGAAACATATGTTAACATTGCCAAAGCAAGTGAAGTAGATAATAAACAAAAGTGAAATAAACAATTAAATTGAACAGTAAATATTACATTCATACAAATTCCAAAATAATAAAGACATTTCAAATGTCATATTATGTCTATATGCAGTGTTGTAACGATGTGCAAATGGTTAAAGTACAAAAGGGAAAAAAAAAATATTCTTCACTGGTTGCCCTTTTCTTGTGGCAACAGGTCACAAATCTTGCTGCTGTGATGGCACACTTTGGTATTCCACCCAGTAGATATGGGAGTTTTTCAAAATTGGGTGTGTTTTCAAATTCTTTGTGGGTCTGTGTAATCTGAGGGAAATACGTGTGGTCATACATTTGGCAGGTTAGGAAGAGCAGCTCAGTTTCCACCTCATTTTGTGGGCATTGTGCACATAGCCTGTCTTCTCTTGAGAGCCAGGTCTGCCTACGACGGCCTTTCTCAATAGCAAGGCTATGCTCACTGAGTCTGTACATAGTTAAAGCTTTCCATAATTTTGGATCATTCACAGTGGTCAGGTATTCTGCCACAGTGTACTCTCTGTTTAGGGCCAAATAGCATTCTAGTTTGCAAATTTTTTTTGTGAATTCTTTCCAATGTGTCAAGTCTCTTTTTGTTTTGTTATGATTTGGTTGGGTCTAATTGTGTTGCTGTCCTGGGGCTCTGTGGGGTCTGTTTGTGTTTGTGAACAGAGCCCCAGGACCACCTTGCTTAGGGGACTCTTTTCCAGGTTAATCTCTCTGTAGGTGATGGCTTTGTTATGGCAGGTTTGGGAATCACTTCCTTTTAGGTGGTTGTAGAATTTAACGTCTCTCTCTCTCTCTCTCTCTCTCTCTCTCTCTCTCTCTCTCTCTCTCTCATGAATAATTCAAAGAGTTCCAAAGTGTGTGGCAAGCCCAAGGCTATTCTACACAAAACAATGTGCTCCAATCAAAGGAAAACGCTCTGTCAAGCTGTTTGCTAAAGTTGACTTGTCAGCCAGAGAGGGAGCCGGGAGCGAGGACTCTTTTCTCCTTATTGTGGCTCTGCTGATCTAAGAATCAAAGGTAGGCTGATCCCAGATCTGTTTGTGCTCAGATAAGCAGAGCCACAGGTAGGCTGAACCCAGATCATCTTTGTGCTCAGATGCTCAGTTACTGGAGAACTTTTCTGAAATGCAAGACATTTAAAACTTGTAGTGTTTGAGGTTTAAAAAGGCTTCTGAAGTTTGTAATTTCCACAATTTCCCTTACACAAAACGTATAAACCCCTACAAAAGTGTCCATTAATGGGGTTCCCGAGTGGCGCAGTGGTCTAAGGCACTGCATTGCAGTGCTAGAGGCGTTACTACAAACACGGGTTCATTGCAGGCTGTGCCACAACCGGCAGTGGCTGGGAGTCCCGTAGGACGGTGCACAATTGGCCCAGCGTCGTCCCGGGATAGGGGAGGGTTTGGCCAGTGGGCCTTTACTTGGTTCATTGCGCTCCAGCGACTCCTTGTGGTGGGCTGACCTCTGTCGCCAGTTGAACAGTGTTTCCTCTGATACATTGCTGCGGCTGGCTTCCAGGTTAAACTGGCGGGTGTCAAAACTTCTTCGGGATCAGTGTCCCTTCCACGGGACGGTTGAGCTTACATAGGCTAATGTGATTAGCATGAGGTTGTATGTAACAAGAAAATTTCCCAGGACGTAGACATATCTGATATTGCTTAAATTCTTGTTAATCTAACTGCACTGTCCAATTTACAGTAGCTATTACAGTGAAAGAATACCCTGCTATTGTTTGAGGAGAGTGCACAGTTTTGAACATGATAAGTTATTAATAAACAAATTAGGCACATTTGGGCAGTCTTGATACAACATTTTTAACAGAAATACAATGGTTCATTGGATCAGTCTAAAACTTTGCACACACACTGCTACCATCTAGTGACCAAAATCTAATACATTATGGCCTTTCTCTTGCATTTTAAAGACGATGGTACAAAAAAAAAAAAGAATGGTTGTTTTTTTCTTTCTATTATCTTTTACCAGATCTATTGTGTTATATTATCCTACATTCCTTCACATTTCCACAAACTTCAAAGTGTTTCCTTTCAAATGGTACCAAGAATATGCATATGAGTTACAGGCAGTTAGATTTGGGGATGTCATTTAAGGCGAAAATTGAAAACAAGGGGCGGATCCTTAAGCGCTTTTAAGGAGTACAGTTAGGCGGGTCATGTTTTTGGAGGACGCATGCCTCTCCCGAGCCCGTTGGGGAGTTTCAGCGATAAGAAGATTAAAAAAAGGGCATAAAAAAAGAATAAAATAAATAAGTGCCCATTAATTATAATCCACATAATAATTATTTTCCTGTTGCAGCAAACTGGCTCAATTGAAGAATTTATACCTGTAGATGTGTAAATTCTTCTTTAAATGAGGCAATCGGAATGAAAAACGTAAACTTAATATACGCTCTGGCATCACTTTGTTGACCTGTAGTGTGTGTGACCCTTCATATACAGCACAGTGCAACAGAACATATTAGGATGGATCATAGATAGAACAAATTACCGGTATCTCATGCTGAACTGCCAGTGAGTGTGTGTGTGTGTCTCTGTCTATCTGTCTGTGTGTGTTGTCTGTGTACAGGGTTATCTAAGCCTTTATATATCCAAAACCATCACCCAAAGACAGCTACACAACTGGTTAGGTTGTCATGGTTTTCTATGCGTGAAATCTTCATAATAGATTGGATGACAGTATACCCACTGACTATATAGACAGAGCACGAGGTAAAGTAATGGTCTATTAAATAGCACGGGCTAAACTAGGAATAAAAATCCACTCTTGTTGGCTGGTAACAACCATTCCAAACCAATTCCAAGCCCAGAACACTTCAAAACATAACCAATAGGCCTGATGGCATAATAAGGCCAAGCAACATTAGGCTACAACATGTTGCAGCAGCTTCACACAGCTTATCAACAATATCTACACTTATTGCATGCTGTAAGCCTAACTTTGTGTTGCTGTCCACAGACTCACGGTGCTGAAGTTGCGGGGCCCGCATAGCTCTCCCTGGAAGCGGCAGTAAAGCAGCATCTCTTCCATCTGGTGGCCGAGGCGGTCCAGGAGCTGCCGCATGGACGGCTGAGACTCCAGGGGAGGCGGCAAAAAGTGGTTGAAGTCCAGGATCCGAGAGAGCGGAGACCAGGGTGGCTCGTTGCTGCTGCTGATGTCATGGTCGGTCCCGGGTGTGAGCGCGTCCCTGGCGCTGGGGGACACCTGCCAGTTCCTCCCTAGAAGTCCTAACCACCTTCCCGCGCTGAATATGTCTGGTTTCTTCATGCGACGAGGTAAGAGGAGATTCTGGTTACAGATGGTCACAGCGGGGAAAACAAGACGTTTGGCGTACACCATATGCGCCTTGGTGTGCACAGGAGAGGAGAGCAGGTACCGGACCCGGTTTGAGGACCAGGTGAAGAGGAGCGCGAGTACAGTGAGGAAAGCCAGCAGCCAGGCGAGCCTTCGGGGGTAGGAGCCGCTCAGAAATACATGTCTCAAGCCGTGGAAAGTGGTGTGTTTCAGGAACAGCTTCCAGGCTTCCGCGACAGAGCCCGGCGTTCTGCTGGCTTTCGGTACCGAATCGCACTGACACATTTTGGAGAGATAGGCTAGGTAGTGTAAGGATCAAGACCGACCCGACCACCGCAGATGGGCTGGCATCAGTCCCGGTCCCGCATTGATCATGGAGTCAAAGCGCCAATCCAGATAGATCTGTCTGTCTGTCAATTACTTATTGTTGGGAGAGTCATCCAGGAAAATATTTGTTTCGGTTAGAACGCGCGCTATCCTCTCCTGAGCTCATACACTGAGCTCTTTCTATTGAAAGTCTGCCAGTAGGAGGCTGTGCCTGTGAGGCTGTGAGGGGTGGTCACTGCTCGTCTTCTGTCACCATATAGGAAGAGAGAACGCTCCCTATTCCCGGGGTAGCCTAGGTATAAAGTAGCCACATTGTTCAAGATTATTAAATGTTGCGTCTCCGCGTGCTGTTGCAGGACGGAATACAGTGTAGGTCACGTGCGGTTTGACCAACCCATTCCAATTCAGAGAAACAAACGGTCATCATATGACAACATCGCAATGCGTGCAAAGGACACATCCCCATCCCTCCTCCATCCCCCATCCCTCTACTCCCTATTCATCCTTCATCTCTCCACCCCACCATTCCTCCTCCATCCCTCCACCCCACCATTCCTCCTCCATCTCTACACCCCTTCATTCCTCCTTCATATCTCCATCCCTCCATTCCTCCAGGCCATCCTTCATCCCTCCATCCCTCCATTCTTCCTTTAACTCTACATACATATATTTTTCATTTCCAAAAGCTCCGTTCCTTCTCCTTCTCCTTGTAGGTTTTAGTTAGATAACATAATAATTTCTCATTCTAATTAGTGAACTCACTCTACAGACACCTTCCTCTTTCAACCCTTGGACGTGCTCATGGTAATGACTGGAGCGGAATCAGTGGAATGTTATACACCAAACACATGTTTTCCATGTGTTTGATGCCATTCCATTGACTCTGTTCCAGACATTATTATGAGCCGTCCTCCCCTCAGCAGCCTCCACTGACGTACACTAACACTAACAAACACAACACTACCCCTGACCTCAACGCAACATGCATACCATTAGTACAGCCCAATGGAGGTGCTGATCCTTTTTCTAAAGGTATAAGTGGGCTAAGGATGGAAAGACTTGTAGTATATGTGGTATCCAAATGTTTCTTGATGACTTTGACGTGATGTGTATATTACAGATCCAGGGGAGAGAACATTCCACCATTACTTTAGTGTAAGTACACTCCCCTGGGAGTATTGGCTATATGTATGACACAGGTTGAATTCTGAACAGGTAGACAAGTGTTAGGTGAAAGTGTTTGGGTATCAAGTACAACTGATTTAATTATTATAATAATATTTTTTATGTTACACCCATCTGATCTTTCTGATTAGAATGTGGTTTGATGATAGCAGTTCCTTTTATGACCCGTTTTAAAAAATGTACCTTACTTTTAATTTTTCCTTTGATATTTTCTTAGAAGCTGGCAAGCCTACTTTAGATAAAGGTTTTATCTCTTAATCAAACAGCACCAAAGTGGGTCTTCCTTTTAATAAGGTTTAGAGTACCTTCCTCTTTCTCTGGTGTCACTAAAGGTTTATTGTGATCTGAGAACTGGTCTGCACAGTCTGAAATGCCCGTAACCAGACCTGGGTTCAAATAGTATTTTAAATCATTTCAAATACTTTAGCTGGGCTTGATTGAGCTTTCCTGGCTCAATGGAATCAGTTGAACAGTTGCAAACGCGTAAACCCTTTTCACTGGTCACTCCAGGAGGGCTAAAGCAAACAATCAAACATTTTGAATAGTATTTGAATCCAGGTCTGGCCATTACAGAGACATTCACCTGACATTTGTGCTCCAGGACATTGGCTGGTGACGGTGAGGGAGTTGTTTCATGCTTGAATGTGTATCCATTGTGAAGTGTTTAGACTCAAGGTGGATGTCAGTTGGGCTTAAACAAGCTTTGTCAAGTATTTATGACTGTGTGCGTGTGGGTGTACAGAGTCTGTGACCCTTACAAAGTCATCTGGCAGGCATGTCAGACCTGTATGTGTGTGCGTATATACTCCATTCACTCATGTCAATCTCTCTTCCCTGTTTGCTACTGCATATCAATGTCCATTTAAAGACATTCCATGTTTTTTTCTGTGGATTACTCACTTCAAAATGGCAAGTGATAATCATCTGGACTGTAGGAGTGTGTCTACATTGAGTGTAAAAATGAAAATGTGGTATTTACAGGATTTGTATCCCAGTAATCAGTATCTGCTTGGTTTAATGAAACGGTACAATATGATGTATCATCTAGGCTGCTTTGTTTAGTGAACTACTTTTGACCAGGGCCCATTTTGGACAGGGTGTCATTTGCGACAAGCTCCTAGGGTCAGAAATATAGATTTCACACAGAGCTGGAAACCTTCAAACTAACTTCCTGGATTTAGACATTTTGTAGGATTTCAGTTCCTTTTGTATGTGTTCTATTCCCTGCGTCTCTCCTCTCCTCCTCTCTCATTCCCTCAGCTCATCAGTACCAGACATATCTGAGCGAAACGCTGGGTGTGTCTGTGCGTGCGTGTATGTGTGTTTGTGATTTCGCTTGTGTGTGTTCCTTGTGCATGACAGTGTGTATCCGTGTTCATGTGTGTGTGTGTGTGTGTGTGTGTGTGTGTGTGTGTGTGTGTGTGTGTGTGCGTGTGTGTGTGTATCGGTATCTGGCTGTGCTACAACAAACTAATCCCAGCAGCTAGGGGGATAATGACACACGTGACAACAGAGAAACATGATCCCAGTGAACAGCTAAACAATTGTACCCTTTGGGACACATAGCCATAATGTTATCTAACTCCCATTACTGTGCCTGTCGTTAGCTGATCAATTCATTATGAAGAAGAAGCACGCAGGCAAGCAAAGATGTTGTTGATTTACTTCATAGGCGAGGTCTCTGGTCTTTTAATCACTTTATATGCCTGAAATACATGTAAGCATTTGCTTTGTGGAAACTAATAGACTGAATGGAAAATATCCACCGGAAATAACCACTAGGAGACCGGGCAACAAACCTCACAGCCAGGCGAGCAAACTTCACCTTGAATACAGGTAAACAAACCTCACATTGCAGACAGGCAAACAAACCTCATATTTCAGACAGGCAAACAAACCTCACTTTGGGGACAGGCCAACATAAACCTCACATTGGAGACCGGCCAACAAACCTCACTTTGGAAACAGGCCAACAAACCTCACATTGGAGACAGGCGAACAAACCTCACACTGGAGACAGGCCAACAAACCTAACATTGGAGACAGGCCAACAAATCTCACACTGGAGACATGCGAACAAACCTCACACTGGAGACAGGCCAACAAACCTCACATTGGAGACAGGTCGAACAAACTTCACATTGGAGACAGGCCAACAAACTTACATTTGAGACAGGCCAACAAACCTCAGATTGGAGACAGGCGAACAAACTTAACATTGGAGACATGCGAAAAAACTTAGCATTGGAGACAGGTCGAACAAACTTAACATTGGAGACAGGCCAACAAACCTCACATTGGTTCAATAGAATGTTTACAAAGAAAGATAAATAAGACTTTTTCTTCTTTGATAAAAAAGCTGTCTGGATGATTGGTAATGGAAAGAGAAAATTCAGCCTTTAGCTGAAAGCCTATTGATTTATCTATATAGAATGGAACAATGGCGTGGTCCTCATAAAAGAGGACCTCTTCATTTCTTGGAAGGAACATATGGAATAAAACCTTTAAATAGCTATACTCGCCTTCATGTGCCTTTCCTGTCAGTAGCCTATACATGTCCCTTCTATTTGTGATAGATATGAGAATTTATGGAAGTTGGAGAAGGACATTCTCCCAAACTGGTGACAAAGTACATCTGAGCAGTCTATACATTTTCCATTCTATAAGTGAATGTAACAATGCATGGACATGGAAGAAGTGGGAGAAGGACACACGCTCCCAAACTGGTTCAGCTGCAGCTGAACGTAAAAGACCTAGGCTTTGGATATCATGAAGAGAGGTGAAGAACAGCAGAGTAACACTTCTAAGGGTTATTTCTTTATCACACCGTAGCAGAGAGAAAGGTAATTTCCCAGCAAACAGTGCCTTGCCTAGTCAGGTTCAAATAACACTTTGAAAGGCTTTGAGTGCAGTACAATCAGTAAAAATGACAACACCACTTCCTGAATAGCCAGTGAAATGATGTGTCAGAGGCTAATCAAACGTGGCTGGCTACTCATGGTGGCCCACAGTGCAATAGATCAAATACTTCACTCAAGTGGATAGATTCATTAATTGTCCTTGTTTTGTCTCTGACGCTTTGTGCCAATTTTAGTTATGTATAGCATGATTATGACTTGTTCGATCAAGTCTGGTAACGTCTGGGCTCCCGAGTAGCGCAGAGGTCTAAGGCACATGCATCTCAGTCGTCCTGGTTTGGCCGGTGTAGGCCGTCAATGTAAAATAAGAATTTGTTCTTAACTGACTTGCCTGGTTAAATAAAGGTTAAATAAAAAAATGAAAAAAGGCCAGCACTTCACATGTTTAGGTGAGTAGAGTGACTGACAATACAACTACACCACTTAGAAATGAATTGTCTGTAGGGTATCTGAGAACAGTTTACTACTACCAGACTCTGGGGAGAGAGGGCCATGTTGACTGGGTCAATTTGGGGCTGACACTGTGTTCTCTCTCTATCTGTACACCATCTCTTTCACTCAGTATACTCCTCTGTCTCTCTCTCTCTCTCTCTCTCTCTATCTCTCAGTACGTGCTCTCTCTCTCAGTACACTCATCTCTCTATCTCTCTCTCTAATTCTCTCTCTCTCTTTCAGTACGTGCTTTCTCTCTCACTACACTCATCTATCTCTCTCTCTCTCTCTCTCTCTCTCTCTCTCTCTCTCTCTCTCTCTCTTTCTCTCAGTATGTGCTATATCTTAGTACACATCTCTCTCTCTCTTTCTCTCCCTCTGTATTCTCTGTCAGAACTCTCACTCCTTCTCGCTCTCTCATTCTCAGTCTACCTAATTTGTTCTCTCTCTCCCACTGAGGATGTTCAGTTCCAAGATTGTTCAGAGAATCGGCGAGGGAGGGAGGAAGCAAGGGAAGAAGGAAGGGAGGGAGGAGGAACCCGTGCAGCTGCAGAGTAGACAAGACAGACAGAGAGAGGAGAGGAGCAGGTGGTGATTTACTGAGACAATTTAGAGGATAATTGTGTACATGATCCATCTTTAAAGGCTGCTTCCCAAATGGCACCGTATTCCCTACATAGTCCGCTAATTTAGAAAAATAGCATACTACCTAGGGAACAGAGTGTAATTTGGGCTACACCTTCTGTTTTTGAGGACAAGCGTCACCAGCCAGGCTCCTTTTCCAATAATCACACCCTTAACACTATCATCTGATCTGCCTTCTCTTCTCTGTGGCCGTGGCTTCTCTGGGCTGTGGCGGGCTGTGGCTTCTCTGTGGCTGTTGCTTCTCTGGGCTGCGGCTTCTCGGGGCTGTGGCTTCTCTGGGCTGTGGCTTCTCTGTGGCTGTGGTATCTCTAGGCTGTGGCTTCTCTGTGGCTTCTCTGGGCTGTGGCATCTCTGGGCTGTGGCTTTTCTGTGGCTGTGGCTTCTCTGTGGCTGTGGCTTCTCTGTGGCTGTGGCATCTCTGTGGCTGTGGCTTCTCTGTGGCTGTGGCTTCTCTGTGACTGTGGCTTCTCTGGGCTGTGGCTTCTCTGGGATGTGGCTTCTCTGGTGACTGCAATGAATACCGCAATGTACTACAGGGTATAGTACAGGGTATAGTACAGGGTATACTACAAGCTGACACATCGACGGCACTGAAAGAAATCTATTGGACTCTATGTAAACTGGAAACCACATATCCTGAGGCTGCATTTATTGTGGCTGGGGATTTTAATAAGGCTAATCTGAAAACATGGCTCCCTAAATTTGATCAGCATATCATTGTTATTCCAACGTCCGTGATGCATACAAGGCTATTCTCCACCCTCCTTTCGGCAAGTCTGACCATGACTCCATTTTGTTGCTCCGAGCCTACAGACAGAAACTAAAACAGGAAACGCCCGTTCTCAGGTCTGTTCAACGCTGGTCTGACCAATCTGATTCCACGCTGCAAGATTGCTTCGAGCACGTGGACTGGGATATGTTCCAGATAGCATCAGACAACAACATTGATGTATACGCTGATTCGGTGAGTCAGTTTATTAGCAAGTGCATCGGTGATGTTGTACCCATAGCAACTATTAAAACCTTCCCCAACCAGAAACCGTGGATTGATGGCAGCATTCACGCGAAACTGAAAGCGCGAACCACTGCTTTTAACCAGGGTAAGGTGACCGGTAACATGACTGAATACAAACAGTGTAGCTATTCCCTCCGCAAGGCAATCAAACAAGCTAAGCGTCAATATAGAGACAAAGTAGTCACAATTCAACGGCTCAGACACGAGAGGAATGTGGCAGGGTCTACAGTCAATCACGGACTACAAAAAGAAAACCAGCCCCGTCGCTGCACGATGTCCTGCAAACTAAACAACTTCTTTGCTCGCTTTGAGGACAATACAGTGCCACCGACACGGCCTGCTACCAAAACCTGCGGGCTCACCTTCACCGCAGCCAACATGAGCAAAACATTTAAATGTGTTAACCCTCGCAAGGCTGCCGGCCCAGATGGCATCCCTGGCCGTGTCCTCAGAGCATGCGCAGACCAGCTGGCTGGTGTGTTTACGGACATATTCAATCAATCGTTATCCCAGTCTGCTGTTCCCACATGCTTCAAGAGGGCCACCATTGTTCCTGTTCCCAAGAAAGCTAAGGTAACTGAGCTAAATAACCATCGCCCCATAGGACTCACTTCCGTCATCATGAAGTGCTTTGAGAGACTAGTCAAGGATCATATCACCTCCATCCTGCCAGACACCCTGGACCCACTCCAATTTGCTTACCGTCCCAATAGGTCCACAGACGACACAATCGCAATCACACTGCATACTGCCCTAACCCATCTGGACAAGAGGAATACTTATGTAAGAATGCTGTTCATCGACTACAGCTCAGCATTTAACACCATAGTACCCTCCAAACTCGTCATTAAGCTCGAGACCCTGGGTCTCAACCCAGCCCTGTGCAACTGGGTCCTGGACTTCCTGACGGGCCGGCCCCAGGTGGTGAGGGTAGGAAACAACATCTCCACCCCGCTGATCCTCAACACTGGGGCCCCACAAGGGTGTGTTCTCAGCCCTCTCCTGTACTCCCTGTTTACCGATGACTGCGTGGCCAAGCACGCCTCCAACTCAATCATCAAGTTTGCTGACGACACTACAGTGGTAGGCTTGATTACCAACAACGACGAGACGGCCTAGAGAGGAGGTGAGGGCCCTCGGAGTGTGGTGTCAGGAAAATAACCTCTCACTCAACGTCAACAAAACTAAGGAGATGATCGTGGACTTCAGAAAACAGCAGAGGGAGCACCCCCTATCCACATCGACGGGACAGTAGTGGAGAAGGTGGAAAGTTTTAAGTTCCTCGGCGTACACATCACGGACAAACTGAAATGGTCCACCCACACAGACAGCGTGGTGAAGAAGGCGCAACAGCGCCTCTTCAACCTCAAGAAATTCGGCTTGTCACCAAAAACACTCACAAACTTCTACAGATGCACAATCGAGAGCATCCTGTTGGGCTGTACCACCGCCTGGTACGGCAACTGCTCCGCCCACAACCGTAAGGCTCTCCAGAGGGTAGTGAGGACTGCACAACGCATCACCGGGGGTAAACTACCTGCCCTCCAGGACACCTACACCACCCGATGTCACAGGAAGGCCAAAAAGATCATCAAGGACAACAACCACCCGAGCCACTGCCTGTTCACCCCACTATCATCCAGAAGGCGAGGTCAGTACAGGTGCATCAAAGCTGGGACCGAGAGACTGAAAAACAGCTTCTATCTCAAGGCCATCAGACTGTTAAACAGCCATCGCTAACATTGAGTGGCTGCTGCCATAATACTGACTTAAATCTCTAGCCACTTTAAATAATAGGAATTGGATGTAACAAATGTATCACTAGCACTTTAAACAATTTTGTATATAATGTTTACATATCCGACAGTACTCATATCAAATGTATACACTGTACTCTATACCATCTACTGAATCTTGCCTATGCCGTTCGGCCATCGACTCAAATCTCTAGCCACATTAGTAATAAAAAATTGGATGAAACAAATGTATCACTAGCCACTTTAAACGATGCCATTTATATAATGTTTACATACTCTACATTACTCATCTCATATGTATATACTGTACTCTATACCATCTACTGCATCTTGCCAATGCAGTTCGGCCATCTCTCATCCATATATTTATATGTACATACTCGTATTCATTCCTTTACACTTGTGTGTATAAGGTAGTTGTTGTGAATTTTTTTGATTACTTGTTAGATACTACTGCATGGTCAGAACTAGAAGCACAAGCATTTTGGTACACTTGCATTAACATCTGACAAATAAAATTTGATTTGGTATAGTACAGGGTATAGTACAGGGTATACTACAGGGTATACTACAGGGTATACTACACGGTATACTACAGGGTATACTACAGGGTATAGTACAGGGTATACTACACGGTATACTACAGGGTATACTACAGGGTATAGTACAGGGTATACTACAGGATATAGTACAGGGTATACTACAGGGTATAGTACAGGGTATACTACAGGATATAGTACAAGGTATAGTACAGGATATAGTACAGGGTATAGTACAGGGTATAGTACAGGGTATACTACACAGTATACTACAGGGTATAGTACAGGGTCTACTACAGGATATAGTACAGGGTATACTACAGGATATAGTACAGGGTATACTACAGGGTATAGTACAATGTATAGTACAGGGTATACACAGGGTATACTACAGGGTATAGTACAGGGTATAGTACAGGATACACTACAGGGTATAGTACAGGGTATACTACAGGATATAGTACAGGATATAGTACAGGGTATAGAACAGGGTATACTACAGGGTATAGTACAGGATATAGTACAGGGTATACTACAGGGTATAGTACAGGGTATAGTACAGGGTATACTACAGGGTATAGTACAGGATATAGTACAGGGTATACTACAGGGTATAGTACAGGGTAAAGTACAGGGTATACTACAGGGTATAGTACAGGATATAGTACAGGGTATAGTACAGGGTATACTACAGGATATAGTACAGGGTATACTACAGGGTATACTACAGGGTATAGTACAGGGTATACTACAGGGTATAATACAGGGTATAGTACAAGGTATAGTACAGGGTATAATACAGGGTATAGTGCAGGGTATAATACAGGGTATAGTGCAGGGTATACTACAGGGTATAGTACAGGGTAAAGTACAGGGTATAGTACAGGATATAGTACAGGGTATACTACAGGATATAGTACAGGGTATACTACAGGGTATAGTACAGGGTATACTACAGGTTATAGTACAGTATATAGTACAGGGTATAGTACAGGGTATACTACAGGGTATACTATAGGATATAGTACAGGGTATAGTACAGGGTATACTCCAGGGTATACTAGAGGATATAGTACAGGGTATAGTACAGGATATAGTACAGGGTATAGTACCGGGTATAGTGCAGGGTATACTACAGGGTATAGTACAGGGTCTGTGTGAAGGGAAGGAGTTAAAGCGTACTATTGCTGCTAATGACCTAATAACCCCAGATAAATACTCCCTATTGATTGTTTACAATGAGAGGGGAGGTGTGTATGTGCGTGGGTCTGTGTGCGTGTGTTTGTGTCTGTGTGTGTGTGTGTATGTCACCAAAGTATTCACCGTTAACTCAGAATTGGAAGTCCTCATTGGATACAGCGGACTACCATAACATAACGTTTGTGTGTGTTTCAACGGGGAAATGGATAGTAAACAAACAACTCAGCTCCATAATCAGCTGGATTAAAATATAATGGATGTAATTAGCATATTATATGTTACTCATGCCTCCTTCTCCTCATAATTAGGAAGCAGGTGTGTGTTCTTGTGTGTGTTTGTGTGTTATCGTGCTCGCGTATGGACGTGTGTGTGTGGGAATATCTTGCTTAAGGAGATTGAGGTTGGCAGAGTTAATTGAAAGTGGCAGTCAGGCTAACGCTGGCAGGGAGAGTTTGGGAGAGGAGAGATAGTTGTGATTAATGTCACAAGAGTGTGGCTCGCTCCTAAACAGTCCCCGCCTGTCCCTTAACTCCACCTCCCTTGGCACTGTGTGTGAGAGAGAAAGAGAGAGAGAGAGGGGGAGTGTTTGTGTTATCTTTTTGTTTTGTGTGTGTGTGAACAAAAATATTCTCCGCTCAGTCTGTTACAAATGATGAAAACACACAACATGATATTTTAAAGCTACTTGACAAAATACAATGCCTTCGGGAAGTATTGAGACCCCTTGATTTTTTCCACATTTTGTTATGTTACAGCCTTACTCTAAAATTGATTAAAAAAAAAGAAATTCCCCTCATCAATCTACACACAATACCCCATAATGACAAAACAAATCCAGGTTTTTAGATTTTTTATTTAATTTATTACAAATAAAAAACTTAAATATCACATTTACATAAGTATTCAGACCCTTCACTCAGTACTTTCTAAAAGCACATTTAGCAGCGATTACAGCCTCGAGTATTCTTGGATATGATGCTACAAGCTTGGCACACCTGTATTTGAGGAGTTTCTCCCATTATTCTCTGCAGATCCTCTAAAGTTCTGTCAGGTTGGATGGGGAGCGTTGCTGCACAGCTATTGTCAGGTCTCTCCAGAGATGTTAGATTGGGTTCAAGTCCGGGCTCTGGCTGGGCCACTCCAGGACATTCAGAGACTTGTCCAGAAGCAACTCCTGCGTTGTCTTGGCTGTGTGCTTAGGGTCGTTGTCCTGTTGGAAGGTGAACCTTCGCTCCAGTCTGAGGTCCTGAGCGCTCTGGAGCAGGTTTTCATCAAGGATCTCTCTGTGCTCCATTCATCTTTGCCTCGATCCTGACAAGTCTCAGAGTCCCTGCTGCTGAAAAACATCCCCACAGCATGATGCTGCCACCACCCTGCTTCCCCGTAGGGATGGTATTGGCCAGGTGACAGTGCTTGGTTTCCTCCAGACATGAAGCTTGGCATTCAGGCCAAAGAGTTCAATCTTGGTTTCATCAGACCAGAGAATCTTGTTTCTCATGGTCTGAGAGTCTTTAGGTGCCTTTTGACAAACTCCAAGCGGGCTGTCATGTGCCTTTTACTGAGGAGTGGCTTCCGTCTGACCACTCTACCATAAGGCCTAATTGGTGGAGTGCTGCAGAGATGGCTGTCCTTCTGGAAGTTTCTCCCATCTCCACAGAGGAACTCTAGAGCTCTGTCAGAGTGACCATTGGGTTCTTGGTCACCTCCCTGACCAAGGCC
Source organism: Hucho hucho (assembly GCA_003317085.1). NCBI lineage: Eukaryota > Metazoa > Chordata > Actinopteri > Salmoniformes > Salmonidae > Hucho > Hucho hucho. The sequence goes on along the minus strand of QNTS01003830.1, from coordinate 89,187 downwards.
CTTCTCTCCTGATTGCTCAGTTTGGCCGGGAGGCTAGCTCTAGGAAGAGTGGTGGTTCCAAACTTCTTCCATTTAAGAATGATGGAGGCCACTGTGTTCTTGGGGACCTTCAATGCTGCAAAAATGTTTTGGTACCCTTCCCCAGATCTGTGCCTCAACACAATCCTGTCTCTGAGCTCTATGGACAATTCCTTCGACATCATGGCTTGGTTTTTGCTCTGACGTGCACTGTCAATTGTGGGACCTTATATATACAGGTGTGTGACTTTCCAAATCATGTCCAATCAATAGAATTTACCACAGGTGGACTCCAATCAAGTTGTAAAAACATCTCAAGGACGATCAATGGAAACAGGATGCACCTGATCTGAATTTCGTGTCTCATAACAAAAGGTCTGAATACTTATTGTAAATAAGGTATTTCCTTATTATATATTTTTTTACATGTGTTTTCCGCTTCGTCATGATGAGGTATTGTGTGTAGATTGCTGACTATTTCTATTAATTTAATCCATTTTATAATAAGGCTGTGACGTAACAAAATGTGAAAAAACTCAAGGGGTCTGAATAGTTTCCGAATGCACTGTATATACACATCTCTGAAACTCCTGCTCACAGTTTAACCAGTGCTGATATTGAGGGTCGTAAAGTCGAATTCATGTACAGCACCTTCAAACAAATATCTATTTTAGTAAAACCACTTTGCCCCTGCGGTCACGAGTCAGGTTCTCCAAAAGAGAAGGGCGACAGTGACAATAATGTAAAGCAGTTCTCTGAAGACATTTTCAATTTTAGGGTCTATTACTTTATATATCTGAAACTCATTTTCACAGCTGTTCAGTCTGGAAGTTAAGGGGCATGAAGTTAAAGTTCTGTAGCTTCAATATGTACGAACCAGTGGAGGCTGCTGAGGGGAGAACGGCCCATAACAATGTCTGGAAAGGAGCGGATGGAATGGCATCAAACACAAGGAAACCATGTGTTTGATGTATTTGATACCATTCCACTCATTCCGCTCCAGCCATTAGCACGAGCCTGTCCTCCCCCACCAACCTCATTTCAGTTCTACCACTACGGCACAGCTTCTCCGATAGAAAAGGGCAACAATAAAAAGAGAGAACTTCTCTTGAGATATTTACTTCTTGTACTTCTCTCTCCCTCCAGGAACACTTGGGCTGCACTATGTGTGGTCTCTGGTCAAAAGTAGTGCACGACATAGGGAATAGGGTTCCACAGGGCTCTGGTCAAAAGTAGTGCACTATATAGGGAATAGTGTGCCATTCTGGACGTATCCCTAGAGGTGGAAAAACATTCCCCAGCTCTCCATCTACTTCCCGACAGTTTACAGAGCTTATTAAATGGTTTGTGTATAGATAGATAGGAGACAGTTGGAGGGCTTGGAGGGAGTTGGAGAAGATAGGAGACAGTTGGAAGGCTTGGAGGGAGTTGGAGAAGATAGGAGACAGTTGGAAGGCTTGGAGGGAGTTTGAGGAGATAGGAGACATATGGAGGGAGTTTGAGGAGATAGGAGACAGTTGGAGGGAGTTTGAGGCGGGAGAGTTAGTCCACATATCAGAGGGCAGATACACAGACAGAGCAGGACTAAAGAAGGGATAAAGCTGTGTATGTGAAGAGAGACAGAGACTGAGAGAAAACGAGAGAGACAGAGTGTACATGTGTGTGTGTTCGTGTGTGCTAGGACCCCCATCCACCCTCGCCCATCCACGCTCACCCACCCATACTGACAGTGAAAGCCACGCCCCCACTAAGACACACCTCCAATATACTATCTTAATGACAATACATGACATATCTCATAAGGCCTTATTTTGAGGCCTAGTTTTACCCTAATACAGTGGCCTGACACTCATCGTTTACAGGCCACATCAGGCCTGCAAGTCACATTATGTTCATGTAATTCCTATTGGAATCCAGCCAGAGTTAGGATATCCAACAAATGGAATTTTCATTTACCCACAACCTGCATTCAGAATGATTGTCTTCTTCTTCTTCTTCTTTAGAACCTTTAGGTGTATACACCGCCACCTACTGTACTGGAGTGTGAGGCCAGTCACAGCCAAACTACATGAAGTTCTCTTCATTAGTCCTGTTCCTCTAGGACAGTGAAATATATAGCCCTAGACACCACCACCTACATTCATTAAAAACAAACCACCCCATTCCACAACATTGACCCTATCGGCTCCTGCACTATGCCACCCGGCATCCCACTACTGGCTTGCATCTGACGCTAAGCAGGGTTGGTCCTGGTTGGTCCCTGGATGGGAGACCAGATGGTGTTGGAGGGCCAGGTACTCTTTCCTCTGGTCTAAAAACAGATCCCAATCCTCCAGGGCAGTGATTGGGGACATTGCCCTGCCGTGAGGTGCCGTCTTTCAGATGGGATGTTAAACAGGTGTCCTGACTCCATGTGATCACTGAAGATCCCATGGCACTTATCGTAAGAGTAGGGGTGTTAACCCTGGAGTCCTGGTTAAATTCCCAATCTAGTCATCCTCCGCTTACAATTGGCTCATTCACCTCCTCTCCCCTATAACTATTCCCGAGGCTGTTGCGGTAAATGAGAATGTGTTCTCTGTCAACTTATGACCCCCAGCAACATGGGCACCCCTACAGTTAACACACACAACTTTATCCAGCGAAACTATACAATCCTCTGTCCCATGGTCTCCTGCATACTTCTCACATCATGGAATCTTCCTTCTACACACTGCTGCGACACATGACCATAAACGTTGCACCTAAAACAACCCAGTGGACTTGGCACAAAAGCTCAGGATAAATGAAATAACCGAACATGACTTTGTCTGGTAGAGTCTCTGACTCAAAACTCAAAAGGACCGGGTCTGCGACGCACCAAACGGCGGGTGTCACAAACACCAGGAATCTTCAACTTCAATTGCTCCATCTCCACACTTAGCGCTACCCCAGAAATCCCTCCTTTCAATGGTGCTCTGTTTCTAAGAGCAAAGCAAGAAACAGATCTTGACCCAAGTTGCGTCGCATGGAGCGCCTGCTCTCTCTGGTCAGTAGAAACACAAACAAATATCACAAGTCCACTACAGGTTACCTTCACTGATTCAACTGCAACCAAGTCCTTTCTCACCCACCCTGAAACCACAAATGAATCTGCCAAAAGGCAAGGGTCCATGTTCTCCAACAATGTCACTCCTACTGGACCAGATTCTTCTTTATCATGTCCAAACTCAGCGGTTCAATTTCCTCCTGTAGCTCTTCCAAAAGTTCTGTGTGATCCTCCAAATTCACTATAAAAATATTCCAGCCATCTTCTCCTTCATCAGATCTTCCAGAAGGTTTGCACAATCCCCCACTCCATACACATAATACACTCCCCTTTTCTCCAGTTTTTTCCCATCTGCCACCTTACTGCCAACCCTATTAGCCTGCAGAATCCTATTGGCACTGCTGGTTGCGAGACTGCCAAAACACCCAAAATGGCTGTCAAGAGACTACCTAAACCATTTAAACTGGAACAACCATTTCAGTAACGGGTGTATTTAAAGCACACATCTGCAGTAGAGCATGCTGGGAAATATGATAATGATGGGTGTGGTTTTGATGGTAATGTTTTACTCTGGTTGTTAACACCAATGATTGCTAATGTAACACTTAGAGGATTCATTTAACACCTGAATCAACAGCACTAGGTAACACTAGGTAACGCCAATTTGCTTTGTGCAATTTAATTTGACTCCTGAGTGTAATGGTCCCTGGAAACAGAGTTAGTGGTGTGTGTGTGTTTGTTTGTGTTTTTTTTCATCAGGACCCCAACGTCCTAACAATTCACCTGAATATCCTGACAAGGTAGGAAAACAATAACTTAAAAAAAAAAGTCCTTCCTAAAATTTAAAACAAAAACGAAGATTTTGAAACAAAAACAGAGAAAATCCTAAATCTAGTAGGAGAAAAAAACCTTTGTGCCATAATAGCTGCAGAATATGTAACTTCCTGCCACCCCCATAAGGACAGCCAGTAGAATGACCAACCAGAACAATAACATTACTACCTGTGTGTTTCTATTATTTTTCCTATTATTATCTTTCTGTGTCATCATTGATTTGATATGTGTCTCTATATGTTTGCTTTGGAAATGTATGTTGTAACACTTTCCGTGCCAATAAAACCATTTGAATTGAATTGAATTGAATTGAATTGAGAGAGAGAGAGAGAGAGAGAGAGAGAGAGATGTGCGATATGGGTCTGGAATTAAGGTCGTTCGGACAAATGAAATGTTTGTGAAGTGGTCATCAGGCAGCCCAGTTCAGATCTTTTGCCAATTATTTGCATATCTGATATTTTCTCTCTCCACTACTTTTTCAGCCATATAACAAAGACCTGTCCTGTAGTCCTGTAGTCCTGTGACCCAAATAGATTACCCTGACAGACATGTTCCCTCTCTAATAATAGAGAGAATGATTTATTTCAGCTTTTATTTTTTTTCATTACATTCCCAGTGGGTCAGAAATGCACATAAACTCATGTGGTATTTGGTAGCATTGACTTTAAATTGTTTAACTTGGGTCAAACATTTTGGGTAGCCTTCCACAAGCTTCCCACAATAAGTTGGGTGAATTTTGGACCATTCCTCCTGACAGAGCTGGTGTAACTGAGTCAGGTTTGTAGGCCTCCTTGCTCGGTCTGGGCTTTGTGATGGCCACTCCAATACCTTGACTGTGTTGTCCTTAAGCCATTTTGCCACAACGTTGGAAGTATGCTTTGGGTCATTGTTCATTTGGAAGACCCATTTGGAAGACCCATTAGCTTTAACTTCCTGACTGATGTTTTGAGATGTTGCAATATATCCACATAATTTTCTTCCTCATGATGCCATCTATTTTGTGAAGTGCACCAGTCCCTCCTGCAGCAAAGCACCCCCACAACATGACACTGCCACCCCCGTGCTTCACGGTTGGGATGGTGTACTTCGGCTTGCAAGCCTCCACCATTTTCCTCTAAACATAACGATGGTCATTATGGCCAAACAGTTCTATTTTTGTTATATCAGACCAGAGGACATTTCTCCAAAAAGGACGATCTTTGTTCCCACGTGCAGTTGTAAACCGTAGTCTGACTTTTTTATGGCGGTTTTGAAGCAGTGGCTTCTTCCTTGCTGAGCGGCCTTTTAGGTTATGTCAATATAGGACTCGTTTTAATGTGGATATTCTTCCTTCAGAATCTTCACAAGGTCCTTTGCTGTTGTTCTGGGATTGATTTGCACTTTTCGCACCAAAGTAAGTTAATCTCTAGAAGCCAAAATGCGTCTCGTTCCTAAGCGGTATGACGGCTGCGTGGTCCCATGGTGTTTATACTTGCATACTATTGTTTGTACAGATGAACGTGGTACCTTCAGGCGTTTGGAAATTGCTCCCAAGGATGAACCAGACTTGTGAAGGTCTACAATTTTTTTTCTGAGGTCTTGGCTGATTTCCTTTGATTTTCCCATGATGTCATGCAAAGGGGCACTGAGTTTGAAGAATGGCCTTGAAATACATCCACAGGTACACCTCCAATTGACTCAAATCAGAAGCTTCTAAAGCCATAACATAATTTTCTGGAATTTTCCAAGCTGTTTAAAGGCACAGTCAACTTAGTGTATGTAAACTTATGACCCACTAGAATTGTGATACAGTGAGTTATAAATGAAATAATCTGGCTGTAAACAATTGCTGGAAAAATTACTTGTGTCATGCACAAAGTATATGTCCTAACCGACTTGCCAAAACTATAGTTTGTTAACAAGAAATTTGTGGAGTGGTTGAAAAATAAGTTTTAATGACTCCAACCTAAGTGTATGTAAACTTCCGACTTCAACTGTATATATATATATATACATATAGAATATAGAGTTATTGTTCTCCTCCCAGGAGAAGATTATTGTACAGTGTTAGTTTCTCTGGCTTTGTTCAGTGTTAGTTTCTCTGGCCTTGTACAATGTTAGTATCTCTGGCTTTGTCTCTATCAGTACCCGGGACTTGTTGTGTCATCTTGGCATTGGCTGTGTCTCTGGCTACATCCCAAATAGCACCCTATTCCCTACATAGTGCACTACTTTTGACCAGAGCCCATAGAGCCATGGTTGNNNNAGTGTTAGTTTCTCTGGCTTTGTACAGTGTTAGTTTCTCTGGCTTTGTACAGTGTTAGTTTCTCTGGCTTTGTACAGTGTTAGTTTCTCTGGCTTTGTACAGTGTTAGTTTCTCTGGCTTTGTACAGTGTTAGTTTCTCTGGCTTTGTACAGTGTTAGTTTCTCTGGCTTTGTTCAGTGTTAGTTTCTCTGGCCTTGTACAATGTTAGTATCTCTGGCTTTGTCTCTATCAGTACCCGGGACTTGTTGTGTCATCTTGGCATTGGCTGTGTCTCTGGCTACATCCCAAATAGCACCATATTTCCTATATAGGGCACTACTTTCAACCATGGCTCTATGGGCTCTGGTCAAAAGTAGTGCACTATGTAGGGAATAGGGTGCCATTTGGGATACGACTTTGTATGTACAAACCAGTGGAGGCTGCTGAGGGGAGAACGGCTCATAACAATGACTGGAACGGAGCGGATGGAATGGCATCAAACACAAGGAAACCAGACTCTGTCTGTACCAAGGAGGTTGTTTTCTGTCTGTTTTCTGATGGTGTTCTGACTGTGTTCTGACTATTTTCACAGACAGGTTCTGGTTGTATTCTGGCTGTTTCACAAACAGGTTCTGGTTGTATTCTGGCTGTTTCACAGACAGGTTCTGGCTGTGGTCTGGCTGTTTCACAGACAGGTTCTGGCTGTGTTCTGGCTGTTTCACAGACAGGTTCTGGCTGTGTTCTGGCTGTTTCACAGACAGGTTCTGGCTGTGTTCTGACGGTTTCACAGACATGTTCTCGTTGTATTCTGGCTGTGTTCTGGCTGTTTCACAGACAGGTTCTGGCTGTGTTCTGGCTGTTTTACAGAAAGGTTCTGACTGTGTTCTGGCTGTTTCACAGACATGTTCTCGTTGTATTCTGGCTGTGTTCTGGCTGTTTTGCAGACAGGCTCTGGCTGTGTTCTGGCTGTTTTGCAGACAGGCTCTGGCTGTGTTCTGGCTGTTTTGCAGACAGGTTCTGGCTGTGTTCTGGCTGTTTCACAGACATGTTCTCGTTGTATTCTGGCTGTGTTCTGGCTGTTTTGCAGACAGGCTCTGGCTGTGTTCTGGCTGTTTCGCAGACAGGTTCTGGCTGTGTTCTGGCTGTTTCAGAGACAGGAACTGGCAGATTATAGAATGTGATGGAATTCAAGCTCACAGCTGATATATATATATATATATATATATATATATACATACACACAGCATAGTACAGCTAATATATATATATACACACAGTATATATACACTGAACAAGCGCAACATATAAAGTGTTGGTCCCATGTTTCATGAGCTGAAATAAAAGATCCCAGAAATGTTCCATACCCACAAAAAGCTCATTTCTCAAAAATGTTGTGCACAAATCACCTGGTCAGTCTATGTCATGGAAAGACCAGGTGTTCTTATTGTTTTATATAGATCTCTCTCTCTCTCTCTCTCTCTCCCTCTCTCTTTCGGTCTCTCTCTATTGGTCTCTCTCTCTCTCTCTCTCTCTCCCTCTCTCTTTCGGTCTCTCTCTATTGGTCTCTCTCTCTCTCTCTCTCTCTGTCTCTCTGTCTCTCTCTCTCTGTCTCTCTCTCTGTCTCTCTCTCTGTCTTCTATGTCTCTCTCTCTCTGTCTCTCTCTCTCTCTCAATGTAAGAGGGCTTCATAGAGTAAGTAAGTACCATAGTGTGACAACGTCTGGTACAGAACGTGTAATACTGGGCTAAACAAAGCACATCCTGTAGATCTGCCAGACAAGAAGTGTCTGTCTTGTATACATTTTAATTAGTTTCTCGGTCTGTGTCTCTAAATTAGAATAGAATATTCTCTACAGAATATAAACTCTCTGTCTGTGTCTCTAAATTAGAATATAAGAATAGAATATAGAGTTTATTGTTCTCCTCCCAGGAGAAAATTATTGTACAATGTCAGTTTCTCTGGCTTTGTAGACAGGTTCTGGTTGTATTCTGGCTGTGTTCTGGCTGTTTTCGCAGACAGGTTCTGGTTGTATTCTGGCTGTTTCACAGACAGGTTCTGGTTGTATTCTGGCTGTTTCACAGACAGGTTCTGGTTGTATTCTGGCCGTGTTCTGGCTGTTTCACAAACAGGTTCTGGTTGTATTCTGGCTGTTTCACAGACACACACACACACAAACAGATACACACACTCACACACACACACACTCTCGTAGGGGATGGCTATCCTCCTACAGTATCCTGCTGATTCTACAGCCTTTCTGCCCAGAAGCCAAGCCCCTGCTGACCCACAGTAAAACAACCAGGGAGACCCAGCCAGGCATGACGTCTCAGAGTAGAGTTACAGTAAACCAGAGAGACCCAGCCAGGCATGACGTCTCAGAGTAGAGTTACAGTAAACCAGGGAGACCCAGCCAGGCATGACGTCTCAGAGTAGAGTTACAGTAAACCAGGGAGACCCAGCCAGGCATGACGTCTCAGAGTAGAGTTACATTAAACCAGGGAGACCCAGCAAGGAATGACGTCTCAGAGTAGAGTTACAGTAAACCAGGGAGACCCAGCCAGGCATGACGTCTCAGAGTAGAGTTACAGTAAACCAGGGAGACCCAGCCAGGCATGACGTCTCAGAGTAGAGCTACAGTAAACCCATCTACAGTACTGAAATACACAGACCAAGACACACACACATACATACACACTTATGCACACACGCAAATTACACAGAGGGGTGGCAAACCCCTTCTACAGCAATACAGGCACACAGAATATATATTGATGAATGTATTATGTGAAGTGACTTTGGGTGTTTTGGAAAGTTATTTCGTATGAATAATTGTTTTGTTGTTGTCAAATGTAGTATTAAGATTAGAATCCATATTCAGAACAGCAATAAAGAAACACAGAAAATACAGAATAATCAAGAAGCCAATTGAAACTTAGAGGCCCTGAGCCACTTAATCTGAGCAATTCTTACATGCTGACCACACCGCTCGCTTGCTTGTGCGAGCGTTACAAAATTTAATGTACACATACATGTTATTCAATCATTGCACCCACACTTCTCTTGCGCGCCAACGAGCGTCTGCGTTGCCAAGCGTTAAAATAGAAGTCCGTTCTATTTGTGACGCTGAACACGGTGCAAGTCCTGCCTCTCCCATCTCCTCATTGGTTTATAGAAGCAGATACCCACGTGCCATCTTGTCATTTGTTATACCCACGTGGGTGATTGAAAGATGAATTGAGATCGGTCGGTCGTCGTGGTAACTGAAAGTTCGATGCCAATCGCCATATAAAGTCCAAAGAAGAAAAAGCCTGGAAGGAGGAGAGATGACTAGAAACGATTCGGTTGACCGTTTTATGTGTGGATGAATTGTCATAGTAGAGGACCTTGTGCATTTCAGGTAAAATAAGAACTCAATGTTTATACCCCAGGACAAATAGGCTAGCAACTGCAAGCTAGCTAGCTAAATTGCCATAAATGTTTAATGCTTTTTGACCTGTCCCCAAATTAATATAATTGGTTCAGAGTTTGTTTTGATATTTCAACCTCCGTGTCCTGATCGCGTTTGGTGTCGGGGGACAAAATCAACTTGCACACGATGGGGCACGCGTGCGTCTGGGCATGGTGTTAGGATAAAAACAGAATATTTGCAAATATATTGAATCCATGATGGTCCATTTATAACACATCAGTCTCCCTCAGTGTAACAGTGGGACGGTCCCACTAGAACACATCAGTCTGTCTCCGTGTAACAGTGTGATGGTCCCATTGGAACACATCAGTCTCCCTCAGTGTAACAGT
>QNTS01003830.1:57412-68029 GCA_003317085.1 Hucho hucho | reverse complement strand
CAGGAGACAGCAGAAGTTCAGCTCTATGTTCTCGAGGAGACAGCAGAAGTTCAGCTCTATGTTCTCGAGGAGACAGCAGAAGTTCAGCTCTATGTTCTCGAGGAGACAGCAGAAGTTCAGCTCTATGTTCTCGAGGAGACAGCAGAAGTTCAGCTCAATGTTCTTGAGGAGATAGCAGAAGTTCAGCTCTATGTTCTTGACGAGACAGCAGAAATGTTGTTCTATGTTCTCGAGGAGACAGCAGAAGTTCAGCTCTATGTTCTTGAGGAGACCGCAGAAGTTCAGCTCTATGTTCTTAAAGAGACAGCAGAAGGTTGAAACCTTAGTGCTCATGCGGTGACGGTGATGCTGAGTTGGGATGTAAAGGGATCCGGGACTAATGGATAGAGCCAGGATGTAGTTGCTACCTCCCCATCCTTCCTTCTGGTCCTTCCAGTGCTCCAGGCCTGATCATATTCTGCTGCCCTGGGACAGAATACTGTAAGATGAGCCCTCTGTCTGTGTGTGTGTGTGTGTGTGTCCAACTAGCCCTGTTGAAGGCACCTTTCTATAGCTCTGCTCAGGACAGGACACCTATCTATTTACTGCAGGGGAAATGAGTGAAGATAATTTGATACAGACCCAGGGCAATGCTTAGAGCAGTGTTTCCCAAACTCAGGTCTGTGGACCCCGAAGGGTGACCGTTCTTTTGTTGTTGTTGCTCTAGCACTACACAGCTAATTAAAATAATCAACTAATAATTAAGCTTTGATTATTTGAATCAGCTGTGTAATGCTAGGGCAAAAACCAACACACACACACACACGGAGCACGCACGCACGTACACACACATGTACGAACACACACACACGCACACTTTCCTTCTCCACCAACACAGAGCTTATGATAATAAAGGGTGGAATGATTTTGTCTCATCATCTCTTCTATTGGTTCCAATGACCAAATGACTCCAGATAAATACTCCCTATTGGTTGTATACACTGACAGGGGAGAGGTGTGTGTGTGGATAAATACATTATGTATTCTCTTTGGGGTTTTCTAGTCTCTCTCCCACTAGGGATTTTAACCGCCAACTCCAGCCTGGTGTTTATTTCACTGATGGTTGTGTTTATCTTCCATTTCCAGGGGCTTTATATGTCCCAGTGGATCTAACTACTCAGCAAAGGGATACATACATCACCGGAGGCGTTGTTAGTCCCAGTGGACCTAACCACTTAGCGGAGTAGGGGTAGTATTATGAAGACATCCCTGACAGGATATGTTGATATACCTTAACACCAATAACACTGCCACCCTACTTTAAACTACTCCTCTCTTTATGAATATATGTTTTGTACTACAGTGCTCTGATCCAATTCTGTGAAACAAACAAAAAACTGAGTCAATTATTCAAAATAATAACATAAGGCTGCACAGGTTCATGCAGGAAATTTCGGCCTCTATTTTCGGCTAGCTGTAAGTAGGCGAAAGTGTCAAAGGCACGTTAGTTTGCAATTTCGTCATCTAAAAACAAGCGCACTAGCATTTTACAGCCCTTACGCCAGGTTCAGCAATTCTCGATTGTCTCAAGGCTTACAAATACTTCTTTAACCTGTCTCCTCCCTTTCATCTACACTGATTGAAGTGGATTTAACATCAAATCAAATCAAATTGTATTTGTCATATGCGCCGAATACAACAGGTGTAGACCTTACAGTAAAATGCTTACATATGGTAATATGTTCATGTAGGTAGAGTTAAAGTGACTATGCATAGATTATAAACAGAGAGTAGCAGCAGCGTGAAAGAGGGGTCTGGGTAGCACTTTGATTAGCTGTTCAGGAGTCTTATGGCTTGGGGGTAGAAGCTGTTAAGAAGCCGCTTGCCGTGGGGTACCAATAAGGGATCCTATGTCAGTCTATGTCATGGAATGAGCATGTGTTCCAAATGTTTTGGTTTGTTAAAATAGAGTCCTATACAACACTGCATGAACATAGGGAATCGATTCAATTTTACCTTGTGTCTCTGAGAGAAAAAATGGGTCACCATGGATACCGTGATGAAGGTGCAAGCCACCCACTTGAGTGCTTGGCCCTGGACTTTTCTACCATTTCACACACTTAATGTGAATCTGATTATCCCTGTTCTCCTTCAGCAAAAATGTATAGTTATTTCTTAGCAAAGCAGTTATCAGGTTCTCTTTGGTTCTCAGAAAACAGCTGCCGTTATTGTACACAACTGCCCATGAATAACGATTTTTCCAGTTAAAAAGAGGCTGTGCTGGCGGAGGTGCATGGCCTTCTGTTTTTTCTCTAATGTCTGTGATAAGGGTTGAAGTCATTGGTATGAAAGTACAGATGATTATTAGTATTTTTTCAAGGATAACGGGACCCAGTCAATTATAATCTATGTCTACATTCTATATTATATAGACAATATGATAAATATATCCCTATTATCTATGCCTCTAGGAGGTGGATGGGTTATGGTTAGGGTGTTAGGGTGTTAGGAAGGAAGAGACTGGTCAGGGATTGAGATGTGCTGCAGATGTGAGTTCAGAAAGGCTGTCAACAGGTGATATCGAGGGATTTCAAATGAAGATATCATATTCCTTTCTTGTCAGGCCGGGTAAAAACAGAACGCTGCCATTATTGCCTGATGCATAAACATGATCCTGATGAAATTCAGTAATTCGCAGTCAGAGCGATATACTGTGCAAAGGTTATTGTGAAATCAATATGCTGATGGCAGAGCATTGTCCACAAATAACAGCCTGACATTCAGCATGCAAACCATGTTTTATCTAGAGGTAACAGTCAAGGGGACAATGGCAAAGTACAGTCAAATGCCCAAATATCAATACATGTCTAGCTATTTACTTTCACTGACTATGCTACACTACAATTCCTTTCAATTGCAATTCATTTCCCAGTGTTGTGATATTAAAGGAAAAGTGGAAGCACTGTAATGTGTAAGAAAGGCTCTGAGACAGCTAAACTACATCAGTCCACTGTCAACCCCATGGACTGTGTAAGAAAGGCTCTGAGACAGCTAAATTACGTCGGTCCACTGTCAACCCCATGGACTGGGTAAGAAAGGCTCTGAGACAGCTAAATTACGTCGGTCCACTGTCAACCCCATGGACTGTGTAAGAAAGGCTCTGAGACAGCTAAATTACGTCGGTCCACTGTCAACCCCATGGACTGTGTAAGAAAGGCTCTGAGACAGCTAAATTACGTCAGTCCACTGTCAACCCCATGGACTGTGTAAGAAAGGCTCTGAGAAAGCTAAATTACGTCAGTACACTGTCAACCCCATGAACTGTGTAAGAAAGGCTCTGAGAAAGAGAAAGCTCAATTACATCAGTAGCTACGTCTTGGAAGGCTTCGGGACCACACTCTGAAGTTACTCTACTATCACTTTTATCACCAGCGGCAATACTAATCACTAACTGGCTACTGTACCTCTCTGAAGGCGTCCGGGCCACACTCTTTCCCTCTGAAGTTGCACTCCAGCAGCATATCTTCTATACGGTGTCTGGTGCGGTTGTGGAACTCATCAAGGCTGAACCTGGATCCCTGGCGGTCGGGCTCGGGGGCCAGGGGGATCCCAGGGGCCATGTTGTCTTCATACCCCAGCAGCTGGCCCATAAACAGCAGGTCACTATAACTGATCTGGGAGCGGCGGAAGTAGTTGTAGTTACAGAAGGTGACGGCCGGGAAGGTTAAGTTCGGGGCATTTCTCTCGTCCAGCATTGTGACGTGATCGTAGGACAGGTAGTAGATGACACGGTCGAACACCTGGAGGAGGAACGCAGAGAGAGCTAGCAGGAAGACGATGGTCCAGAGACCCTGACGCACGCTGAACTTCTTGTCTTCCGCGAAGATGTGGTTGGCGCCGTGGAGCGAGCAGCTGTCGAAGAACGCAGCTAGGCTGTCTAACTCGCTGGCGTCGTCTTCATCTTCGTCGTACACGTCCAGTTCATCACACCCGTCCTCCCCGTACTCCCCCCGACTGTCGCCATCACCGGATTTGATCCCCTTGCGGTAGCGGTCATCAAAGCCGTCTTTGCCCAGTCCTCTGGGCTCGTCGTCGGCTGAGAAGGAAATGCTGCACATGATGCGGACGGGCATGGTGGAAGCTTGGCTGGGTTGGTCTGGAAGAAACTGGTCTGTAATCAGGCATAGACAAATAGAATAAGACCAAGTATGACGATTCAAAATGTTCGGAAAATGTAAAGAGAAGAAGAGAGCTGAGCCGTACTGGAAGTCCAAACAAGTCACGTCCAACTGTATCAGGTAAACAGGCGCTGTGATGGGTCTGACTGTTGATGACGCATAGTCAGAAAAGGAAAGGAACACTGAATCACAACAGGCTTAATCAACAACTCATGAACTCACTGTCCCCAAACAAGATTAGAAGTTTCTGTTTTCTTGAAGGAAAGAAGAACACAACGAATGGTAACGAACAGATCAACTGGAGTTCTTCTCTTCTCTAATTCTCTCATTCTCTCTCATCATCTCTTCTCTCATCCCACCTCTGTGGTCAGTGATCCGGGAGTGTCAGGGATGTTGAGATGCCCTGCTCAGGGTTAGTCCTTCCCTTTATAGTGCAGTTGCACGTCCATAGAGAGGAAGTGAGGCAGGAGATCAGTTAGCTCATACAGAGGAAGTTTAGAGAGGAGGAGATCAGTGATGGTTATATGAGGGGAACGACACAGAATACTCCCTGGGAGCCCAGCCACAGGTCACTGTGTCAAGGCAGAGTTACACCATGCACTTACAGGAAGCACTGCTGTTTGACGCATAACACACAGAGAGAGAGCGAGAGAGAGGGAGAGAGAGAGAGAGGGATCAGAATCCTAGTACTATTGGATTGGAATAGAATTCCCAATAAAGTTCCAACAATTCCAAAAGAATTCCCAGTAAAGTTCCAACAATTCCAAAAGAATTCCCAGTAAAGTTCCAACAATTCCAAAAGAATTCCAACAAAAAAATCAAATAGAAATGTTGCTTAAGACTTTTTTTCAATCTCTCAAAACCCTGCCTGGTATTTTCTGTACTGTTTTTGCGTCTTTTACTTTTGGTTTTGTACACTAGCTTCAAACAGCTGAAATACTATAGGGTTATGTTTACAGTAAACCTGTATTGACTGACAATTGTAGAAACAATTCAATGACTTTCAACGTGGCACCGTCATAGGATGCGACCTTTCCAACAAGTCAGTTTGTCAAATTTCTGCCCTGCTAGAGCTGCCCCGATCAACTTTAAGTGCTATTATTGTGGTGGAAACATCTAGGAGCAACAACGGATCAGCCGCAAAGTTTTAGGCCACACAAGCTCACAGAACAGGACCGCCGAGTGCTGAAGCGCGTAGCGTGTAAAAATGGTCTGTCCTCGGTTGCAACACTCACTACCGAGTTCCAAACTGCCTTTGGAAGCAATGTCAGCACAATAACAGTTAGTCAGAAGCTTCAATGAAATGGGTTTCCATGGCCGAGGAGCCACATACAAGCCTAAGATCACCATGTGCAATGCCAAGCGTCGGCTGGAGTGGTGTAAAGCTCGCCACCATTGGACTCTGGAGCAGTGGAAACGCTGTGGTGGTTAATTTCTTAACTATCAAATGAGGAGAGACAAACTTATCACACAAGTCAGAGTTATACTTAAACTACATCTTTAATAGTAAGAGCTTTGCAATAGCAATGGCTTGTCAACGAATCACCACCCTTCTCTGATGATCCGTTGAGAGCGGCGACACCAAGGCTACTGAGATCTTTTATAGCAACCTACAATGACGAACAACAGATATATAGAATGGGTCACAAGGTTAAGATCTGTATGAAAGATACCTATAATACATAGCAGACAGCATCTGCTGTGTCAACAGTTTTTATTGTATAGACCAGTGTCTGGCCCTCCGACTCCAAACTGGAACCATCTCTCTCTGGTACCATATAGAACAGAAACATTAACTCATGCTTTGGAATGCTCTTTAGGTTTTATCACTCAAAAGACATCGTAAATCTCCTGTCAGTGTTATCTCCCAGAGGCCCCATCCTCAGTAGAACACACACACAATAGTTAACAGAATATTCTATTCAGTTGAAATAAAACAACCATTTGATGCAATAAAAGTATTATAACATAATCGTGCAATTTTTTTCTCTGACAACGCATTCTCTCAAGTGACGAATCACGCGTCACCGTCTGGCAGTCCGACAGACGAATTTGGGTTTGGCAGATGCCAGGAGAACGCTACCCGCCCAAATGCATAGTGCCAACTGTAACGTTTGGTGGAGAAGGAATAATGGTCTGGGGCTGTTTTTCATGGTTCGGGTTAGGCCCCTTAGTTCCAGTGAAGGGAAATCTTAATGCTACAGCATACAATGACATTCTAGATGATTCTGTGCTTCCAACTCCGTGGCAACTGTTTGGGGAAGGCCCTTTCCTGTTTCAGCATGACAATGCCCCCGTGGACAAAGCGAGGTCCATATAGAAATGGTTTGTCGAGATCGGTGTGGAAGAACTTGACTGGCCTGCACAGAGTCCTGACCTCAACTCCATCGATCGGGATGAATTGTAATGCCGACTGCGAGCCAGGCCTAATTGCTCAACATCAGTGCCCAACCTCACTAATGCTCTTGTGGCTGAATGGAAGCAAGTCCCCGCAGCAATGTTCCAACATCTAGTGGAAAGCCTTCCCAGAAGAGTGGAGGCTGTTATAGCAGCAAAGTGGGGACCAACTCCATATTAATGCCCATGACTTTGGAATGAGATGTTCGACGAGCAGGTGTCAACATACTTTTGGTCATGTAGCGAATATAGTCATATTGTCCAATTTTAGATAAGCAGCAATTGTGTAAGTCCATTAAAGGTGAAATTCAACTCAAATCAATTCAATCCAACCTTCAGTAAATGGAATAATATCCCAGTTGCTTTAACCATCAGAATATCTATTGTCAAAATGAATATATTGCCACGGCTGAATTTCTGTAGTTCAATGCCTCCCATGGCACCCTCTTCTGCCTATTTGGATAAAATTCATAATGCGGTTTAAACACGTACACGGAGTATATCAAACATTAGTCACACCTTCTTAATACTGAGTTGCACACCTCCCTCTTTTGCCCTCAGAGCAGCCTCAATTCGTCGTGGAATGGACTTGTAACGTCCAGGCCTGAGTGTACAGGCTGGAGTGTTTAGTTTTGTTTTGGTGTAGGGTTTCTTTTGTTCTATGGTGTGTATTTCTATGTTGGGGTAATGGTTCCCAATTAGAGGCAGCTGAGTCTCGTTACCTCTAATTGGGAACCATATATATGTTTGGGGTTTGCACTTAGGTTGGTGGGTTATTGATGAATGTTATGATTATTGTGTTTAGGTTTATGTCACAGTGTCCAGTTTAGGATTTAGCGTTTGTGTTCACGTCATGTTCATCGTTTTGTTCCGTCTCGTCCCGTTTGTATGTATTCTGGATACTTCGCTGCGCATTGGTCTGTCACGATTATCTCCTTGGACAGACCAATGCGCAGCGAAGTATCCAGAATACATACTTTATTTACAAACGGGACGAGACGGAACAAAACAATAAACGATGAACATGACGTGAACACAAATGTTAAATCCTAAACTGGACACTGTGACATAAACCTAAACACGATGGCATGAACCTAAACACGAAAATCATAACATTCATCAATAACCCACCAACCTAAGTGCAAACCCCAAACATATATATGGTTCCCAATTAGAGGTAACGAGACTCAGCTGCCTCTAATTGGGAACCATTACCCCAACATAGAAATACACACCATAGAACAAAAGAAACCCTACAACAAAACTAAACACTCCAGCCTGTACACTCAGGCCTGGACGTTACAGGACTCTACAAGGTGTCGATTATGGAGAGCGAATTAAATTGTTTCTTTGTCATCTTGCTAGCTAGTGATTTAGCTGTGGCCATCAGCTAGTATCAACAAGAGATTAACAACAATAGCCTCATTACTGCAGCTAGCTAGCTAGCTAGCTAACACCGACTAGACCATAAAGCAACACACGTGGACATATATTGCCAAACAACGCTGCTGCCGCCTTCTGGTTTAGAGTATTTTAACAAGGCTGAGTGGCTGACGACTTCAAGGTCTTTGCTGTGTGAACACAAGAGAGATTGACTGTCAACAGTGTTCAGAGGTGCTAAGTACTGTCGGCAGGCAAATGTTTGACAATCCTACACGTGTGTCTGAGCTATAACTCCGAGCTGTCTGCAAGCCGTCTGGGAGAAAAGCTGATGAACAGAAATCAAACACAATTAAGCCATTCTGTCAGATTGTTTTAATTTGATCCCTTTCTGCTACTTTGAGACATTGGATATGAAGTTGGCAAACGTGTGTTTAAATACATTTGAGGGTTCAAGTCCATCTGGATCGCTGAAGCGTTACAGATTGCACAATTAAAAATGTAAAGGTAATTTCCAATTGAGCCGACATACTGTATGCAGCATTTACCGTGAATGCAGCATGCAGTAAAAGTATGTGGAACACCCATTTCATGAAGCTTCTGACTAACTGTTATTGTGCAGAAGTTGCTTTCAGAGGCAGTTTGGAACCGGTAGTAAGTGTTACAACTGAGGACAAACGAGGACAGCACTCGGCGGTTCTGTTCTGTGAGCTGTTGTTCTGTGAGCTGTTGTTGTTCCTAGACGGTTCCACTTCACAATAACAGCACTTATAGTTGACCGGGGCAGCTCTAGCTGGGCAGAAATTTGACGAACTGACTTGTTGGAAAGGTGGCATCCTATGACGGTGCCACGTTGAAAGTCACTGAGCTCTTCAGTACGGGCCATTCTACTGCCAATGTTTGTCTGTGGAGATTGCGTGGCTGTGTACTCGATTTTATACACCTGTCAGCAACGGGTGTGGCTGAAATAACCCAATGCACACATTTGAATGGGTGTCCACATACTTCTGTCCAAGTAGTCTATGATATATTCTGGGTTTATGCTGTTTGTTCCAGTATGAAAAGGAAACAGCAGGAAAGTGATCCAACGGTATTGATCAGGAAGCATTAGACTGTCAGGGGATAGTTTACAGAGTTACACAAGAGCCAGAGGAAGGGATCATTTAAAGAGTTACACAGTAATCAGAGCAAGGAAACTGTAGACTTTAAGATTATAGATTGATACACACTTTCATCTTTAAATGTATAGATTATTCTGGGGAAACATTCTACTTCAAAATGATAAATTATAGATTATAGAGGGTGTGGTTGGTACACACTTTCTATTATAAGATATTACATCACTCAGTGTACACACTTTCTACTATAAAATATTACATCACTCAGTGTGCACACATTCTGGGTGTATACTTACTATGTTATAGATTATTAAGGGTGCTGTACACACTTTCTACTTCAAGCTTATGGCGCATTCAGGATGTGATAAACTACCTACTTTACAGTAATTAAGGTTTTATGGTAACACATTACTTGCCACCGAGCGTCATAAAAGGTTACTTTACAGTCATTAAGATTTGGTTTTTATTTTGTAGCAGCTAATGAGGATCCCGCCATGAAGAAGACAGAAACAGTGTACTAGCAGGCTATCAGCCAGGGCAGGGCTGTCAGTGTGAAATGCAGCAGACTGGGTCAATATTTGTTTAGTTCCAGCTGGTCAGAGTGACTGGCCGTGTGCTGTGTGACTGTGGCTTGGAATGACTGATAAGTGACATGACTGAACAAAACAGTTTCTCCATGAAGCCAGAGCACTGACATAGTTCAGAGACATTTCAACCAAGGTTGAAATATAGTCATAGATTCCACACTATGACTAAGGTCATTATTCCCTCGGCCGTTGTACCAGCGTTCTCTGCCCTGACGCCAGCGTTCTCTGCCCTGACACTAAGTAAAACAGTATGAACATAAATATGCCAATGACCTGAGACATGCAGTTATGAAAATAGTGAGACATGCAGTTATGAAAATATTGTTAAAAAATGTGAAAGTACTAGGGTAATCAGTGAACCACAGAACACACTCAAACAAACACATTAATATCCAAAACATATCAAAACCTATCCGGTGACTGCTTCATCGTCAGGTGCAATTTTACCCAGCAGAGGGCAGCATATAGCAGGGCAGAATTAGTGTGTTTCACCAATTTACTTCACAAAAGGTAAAATAAGTTGAAACAACGCCATCAACCAACAAGTTGATTATTTTGAATGTCTGGCTCTGTCTATGAAAATGTTTTGCAAGAGCAAAATATTGATGAAATGCCACTTGTAAATCAGAGAAAAAGGTATGGTGATGACGTGTCGATAAAATAAAAAAGACTAAGGAACACAACATATGTTTAGGAGAGGGTCAGACAACACAACAGTAACATAAGACAATCTCTCTCAATCTCAGACTTCTGCCATGGCTCTACGACTTGTCTATGAAGCCCACATTCTGAAAGGGTTTAAATAACAACATGTGAAGTTGGGTCTACTGCCCTACTGCGACTAGCCACGTACTGGCAGACAGTGTTAATCTGTAAGAGGAATGGGTCTGAGAGCTGGTATTTATGTTGAAGCACAGAGAGAGAGAGACAGAGAGAGAGACAGAGAGAGAGAGAGAGAGAGAGAGAGAGAGAGAGAGA
>QNTS01003830.1:0-10236 GCA_003317085.1 Hucho hucho | reverse complement strand
TGACCAAATACTTATTTTCCACCATAATTTGCAAATAAATTCATTAAAAATCCTACAATGTGATTTTCTGGATTTTTGTTCCTCATTTTGTCTGTCATAGTTGAAGTGTACCTATGATGAAAATTACAGGCCTCTCTCATCTTTTTAAGTGAGAGAACTTGCACAATTGGTGGCTGACTAAATACTTTTTTGCCCCACTGTACCTCGGCCTAAACATCAGCGCCAGAGGTGACTTCCACTAAGCTGTGAATGATCTGAGAGACAAGGCAAGAAGGGCCTTCTATGCCATCAAAAGGAACATAAAATTTGACATACCAACTAAGATCTTGCTAAAAATACTTGAATCAGTTATAGAACCCATTGCCCTTGATGGTTGTGAGGTCTGGGTCCGCTCACCAACCAAAAATTCACAAAATGGGACGAACTCCAAATGGAGACTGCATGCAGAATTCTGCAAAAAATATCCTCTATGTACAATGTAAAACACCAAATAATACATGCAGAGCAGAATTAGGACGATACCGGCTAATCATCAAAATCCAGAAAAGAGTCGTAAAATTCTACAACCACCTAAAAGGAAGCAATTCCCAAACCTTCCACAACAAAGATATCACCTACGAAATTAACTCTGGAGAAGAGCACCCTAAGCAAGCAGGTCCTGGGGCTCTGTTCACAAACACAAACAGACCACACAGAGCCCCAGGGCAGCATCACAATTAGACCCAACCAAATCATGAAAAAAAAATACTTGACACATTGGAAAGAATTTACAAAAAAACAGAGCAGAATGCTTTTTGGCCTTAAATAGACTACACAGTGGCAGAATACCTGACCACTGTGACTTACCCAAAAATTAAGGAAAGCTTTGACTATGTACAGTCTGTGAGCATAGCCTTTCTATTGAGAAAGGCCACTGAAGGCAGACCTGGCTCTCAAGTGTCACGACTTCCGCCGAAGTTAGTCCCTCTCCAGACGTCACTGGCCTTCTAGCCATCGCCGATCCACTTTTAATTTTCCTGTTGTTTTGTCTTTGTTTTATACACACCTGGTTTCAATTCCCCAATTCCATGTTCATTATTTAACCCTCTGTTTTCCCCATGTTTGTGTGCGTTATTGTTCAATATTATGTCAGTCCATTTGGTGGGCTTGGTATTGTTACTACTTTGTTAATTCCTTTGAGTAAACTACGTTGTGTTGCTCATCTCTGCTGTCCTGCGCCTGACTCTTTTTGCACCAACTACACCATGCTTTCTGACATCAAGAGAAGACAGGCTATGTGCACACTGCCCACAAAATGAGGAGGAAACTGAGCTGCACTTCCTAACCTCCTGCCAAATGTATGACCATATTAGAGACACATATTTCCCTCAGATTACACAGACCCACAAAGAGTTAGAAAACAAATCCAATTTTGAAAAACTCCCATATCTATTGGGTGAAATACCACAGAGTGCAATCACAGCAGCAAGATGTGTGACCTGTTGCC
The DNA here is from genome assembly GCA_003317085.1 of Hucho hucho. Lineage (NCBI taxonomy): Eukaryota > Metazoa > Chordata > Actinopteri > Salmoniformes > Salmonidae > Hucho > Hucho hucho. Next base: position 8,750 of record QNTS01003830.1, on the reverse strand, counting down.
ACAAGAAAAGGGCAACCAGTGAAGAACAAACACCATTGTAAATACAACCTATATTTATGTTTATTTATTTTCCCTTTTGCACTTTAACTATTTGCACATCATTACAAAACTGTATATAGACATAATGACATTTTAAATGTATTTTACATTTTATTTTCTACTTCACTTGCTTTGGCAATGTTAACATATGTTTCCCATGCCAATAAAGCCCTTAAATTGAAATTGAATTGAGAGATAGTATGAACAGTGTGGTCATAAATTAATGCAGTAAAGTCTACTTGGTAACAGAAACATAAACTGAAACTGAGAGTCATCAACATTAAAACACAAATAAAAACACAATACTTAAATTGAATTCCCTGACCAAATTACCCCAAATTGAATAAATAGCTCCTCTCTTTATCATCTCTGAGATGATTCAACTCCAGGATTGTAGCAATACTAGTATTTCAGGAGGAATCAATCCTCCCCCCTATAAGCTCCTCTAGAGCCCTAAACCCTTTTTATTTTACTAGGCAAGTCAGTTAATAAGAACAGATTCTTATTTTCAATCTTATTTTCAATGACAGCCTAGGAACAGTGGGTTAACTGCGTTGTTCAGAGGCAGAACAACAGATTTTTACCTTGTCAGCTCAGGGATTGGATCTTGCAACCTTCCAGTTATAAGTCCAACGCTCTAACCACTAGGCTACCTGCCGCCCTGAACCCTTACTTGGGTAGTTCCTATATAGTGTGTCAACTCAGTCACAACTTCAAAGGCATTTCCATGTTTATGTTTATTGTCCAACAAGTGTTTAAAGGCCTTGATTGGTTAATTCTAACATTATATTATTCAAATATGGAATACAAATCTCCAAACTAGTTTTGTAAAATAATTTTTAGTGCTATATAATGCTCCAGGGTTAATTTCAGTAGCATTTTGACATGTTTTTCTAGATTTAGAACATAAAACAACATTTGTAAAGCAAACATTATCCCTTAGGTCTACAACAGCAAATACTTCAATTGATAAAGCATATGTTGCAGAACAGTGATTAAAAATATTTAGTTCATAATTTAAAAATAAATCAATTGTTCTTTAGGGCCGTCTGTGACGGAGTTGACAAGACATTGACGGAGTTGACAACAAATACTCAAAACAGAAATATTTTTGCCTCTAAAAATAAAAGCTCAATACAAACATTTGTAAAATATAGAAAACTTTTAATCAGAAAATCCCCAATAAAAACACAATTATTCTATCAGACCTTTCAGCACTACCATGGAGTTGAAGTCAATGTTCTCTCTCATTTTTTCCGGCACTGAGCAAATTTCAGGTCTGCTGAGCGCAAATTTGATCGTTGTGAAAATTCTATGCAACTTCCAGCATGCTTTACTGTTAACACTGAGGCTGTACCCGCTTTAAGTTACAGTTTTAACAGTGGCCATGTATACTACGGTGACTATTTGATCATAATGTACCAGAGTGGCCTACCATCAAAAACAATGGAGAAAATGCATCCCATAACATTTTAACATGGACATAGCTGTTCTATCATTCAGCCTACAGTAGCAGCCAATGTGTGGTGTTCAATGTAGGCCTACATTCCATGAAAAAAAAACATGCAGGGCTTGACGTTAACCTGTTTATCCACTTGTGCTTCAGACAAGGAGGTGACTGAAAAATGTACATGTTTTGTGCTCTTGTAGGAAGCAATCACTCCCCTATTGCTGACTACAAATGATCTATAACTGGGCTAATAACTCACTAACTATAACTAGCAAAGGATATGAATAAAATGTAGCTCTTGCTTTGATCTCAAAACAAGCACATATACTCGTGACCGCTCATGCTGTTAACACAGTCCAGTTCAATGTAAATGACACAGATCCATATATGGCAATGGTCTATTTGCATATAGGCCTACTGCAGGTCTGATTAGTTATGCCGCACTGGTCTGTGTAGAGTATGGGCTGAGTAGTGAGTGTCAATGCAATAGAATCCTACTCCAATGCGTTCTGCCTACAACAACAACAACAAAAAATCTTGTGCATAGATTTTGTTTCAGTATGTTGCATTGAAAGTTGCTAATATTGTGTTGATTCGACCACAATTGCCACAGAAAAGGGAAACTTTGATAGCGTTAAGAGGAAAAACTCGTGAAAACAGTGATCACTTTCTGAGGGCCTCCCGAGTGGGGCAGCAGTCTAAGGCACTGCATCGCAGTGCTAGAGGGGTCACTACAGACCCAGGTTTGATCCCAGGCTGTGACCAGAAGACCCATGAGGCGGCGCACAATTGGCCTAGCGTCTCGCCTGGTTAGGGGAGAGTTTGGAAGGCCGGGATGTCCTTGTCCCATTGTGCTCTAGCGACTCCTTGTGGCAGGCCGAGCGCATGCACGCTGACTTCGGACACTAGTTGTACGCTGTTTCCTTCACACATTGGTGTGTCTGGCTTCCGGGTGCTGCTTGGCAGGGTTGTGTTTTGGAGGACTTATGGCTCACGACCTTAACCTCCCCCGAGCCCGTACAAGAGTTGCAGCGATGGGACAAGACTGTAAATACCAATTGGATATCACAAAACTGTGGAGAAAAAGGGGTAAAAAGTAATACAATTATTATAAAAAAATATATATCACTTTCTGAGTCAAAATGCAAGCCGAGATCTACCGCTCAGATGCTTTTTTTAACATGGCTTAAAAACGTAAGCCTATAACATTAACCAATTAAAAACAGCACTGTAGCAATGAGGTTGTGCAGTAAGCTATAGGCCCAATACATTATCACTGCATATTAGCTTTGCTTGGCATTGTTGTTCGGGACATATTTTATTATTATATTTCAATATTTTAGGTAAGCTATATGATCACACTGGTAATAGCTTCGTTGTTGAGTTACATGTGAGGCACAGCTGAGTGAGCATACATTTAAATAATTTGTTTTTATTTTTATTTTACTGGGCTGATGGTGCCTGCATCTGATGGTCATAGCGGAGGGAGAGAGCAGCAAACTGAGGGTCCGTCTCTCAACATCCCTCCGCTCTCCCTTTCCTCCACTGACACTGACCAAAAAGGGACACCGTCTTCCAGCTGATGGCTAAACTTGAGTCGCACCGCATTATTTCTGCCTCATGCACAGATTCATGTTGTTACTCCTATGAACAGAAAAAGCTAAATATTCCTCAATATTGAAAAAGACCGAAATCACCAAAAATAACAACAACGCAAGCCTATCGATGCACTTTCCTACTCATTCATTACTGCGGCACTGCTGGTTGTAGAGATGAGTGAACATAGGAAGACGGTGCATTTTATGGCTTATAAATTTGTTGAATATAAAGTGTTGCCAGTGCTGAGTACTGTCTCTCTCTCTCTCGTCATGGTTTTAAACGTTTTGAAATCTCACAGTATCCATTTTGCTGTAGCTTTCTTTTATGCCTGCTACTTTACTGCAGACACGGTAATCCGAGACATCTGATTGGCCAGCGGTAGACATATAGTGCACTTGATTTGCTCTCGGGAAGGCAGAGTTTGTACCTTCAGATGCGTTAAATTGTTAAAAAATGGCAACAGTTGACTAATACAAATAACAGGAACACAAGGCTTTATCGTTTTTGCAGAAATGTTTGGTGATCGACTAGTGGATCGCGATCGACCGATTGGTGACCATTGCTCAAGAAAGTTGAGTGAAGTTCAATCTCGTGCTCCTCTGTGTAGGCTGATATTTCTGCTCAGCAGTCTCGGGGCTACTGCGCGCACACATGCGCAGTTTAGAGGGAACATTGGTTGACGTTAGCCGAAAATCTGACTGAGTTGATATTCTATGCATGTGGTATAAAAAGTGGTATAAAAAGTAGCAATTTAGTTTTTCCTCATTAAATGTAATATATTTGAAACAAAATTAATATATTATCTTCATCTATCAGGAAGATGGAGTTCATCGTTGTGACCATGGTAATTTCGATATTGTTTGTTTAAATCTATCAACAGTAGAGAACTTTCCAGACCATGAGTGGTCTTGTTGCACTACATGTAATGAGGACATGAAGAAGGGGTCCTTATGGTACAGCTGACCCTGCTTATTCCTGATTAATTTAGGATTTTCAACAAAAAGTTAATTATTAATTAATTAATAATTATTTATTTATTTATTATTATTATTATTATTTTACCAGCCCCTCCTGATTGGAGTAAACTAACAGACTTCTACTGCTACTTACAGATATTTTCACTCACATCTAGGGAGGAGGAGGAGGAGGGAGAGGAGAGTGGGAGGATGGAGGGAGGAGGAGGGAGAGGAGAGGTGTAGGAGGAGGGAGAGGAGGAAGAGGAGGGGGAGGGTAGAGGAGGTAGACAAGTGTCTGTCCAGGTGCCAGACCGCTGCATTACACATACACACACACACGTTAGTATCTTTCTGAACTAGGCCAAGCCTTGTTGCGGAGTAGAGTGTGTGGGTTCATCAACAGCTGTTGGTTGGCTCTGCTGTGATGCTGTGATGGTTTACAGAGAGAATGAAAGAGAGATGGAAATGAGATCAAAGAGAAAGCAGGGGCGAAGAGGAGGTAAGAGGAGAGAGACAGAAATCAGGAGGTGAGTGGAGATGAAAGAGAGAGAGAGAAAATCCTCTGCATTATCATTTACAGCCGACACGTACATTTCCTCAGTGAAAACAATGTACTGAGCAAACGTCAAATTGGCTTTTTACCAAATTACCGTACGACAGACCATGTATTCACCCTGCACACCATAATTAACAAACAAACAATCCAAAACAAAGGCAAAGTCGTCTCATGCTTTATTGGTTTCAAAAAAGCTTTTGACTCAATTTGGCATGAGGGTCTGCTATTCAAACTGATGGAAAGTGGTGTTGGGGGAAAAATATCCGACATTATAAAATCCATGTATATAAACAACAAGTGTGCTGTTAAAATTAGCAAAAAACACACATTTCTTTCCACAACGCCGGGCGGTGAGACAGGGATGCAGCTTAAGCCCCACCCCCTTCAACATATATATTCAACAACAAATTGGCAAAGGCACTCGAACAGTCTGCAGCACCCAGCCTCACCCTACTAGAATCTGAAGTCAAATGTCTACTGATGATCTGGTGCTTCTGTCACCAACCCAGGAGGGCCTACAGCAGCACCTAGATATTCTGCACAGATTCAGTCAGACCTGGGCCCTGACAATAAATCTCAGTAAGACAAAAATAATGGTGTACCAAAAAAGGTCCGGTTGCCAGGACCACGAATACAAATTCCATCTAGACACCACCGCTCTTGAGAACACAAAAAATGATACATACCTCGGCCTAAACATCAGCGCCACATGTCATCAAAAGGAACATTACATTTTACATACCAACTAGGATCTGGCTAAAAATACTTGAATCAGTTATCTCCTTAGGGCTAGGGTCCCATTTTCAGAATTTTCGCCTGTCTGACATGCCCAAAGTAAAATGTCTGCCACTCAGAAAATAGGATATGCACATAATTAGTACTATTGGATAGGAAACACTCTGAAGTTTCTAAGAGTGTTAAAATAATGTATGAGTATAACAGAACTGATATAGCAGGCGAAAACCCGAGGAAAATCCATCCGGATTTGCAGTTTTTTTTGTAAATGACCTTCTTCTCCTTTGTGCCTATTCATTTGTATTTTACCTAGGACTGAGACTGCAGTACCTATGGCTTCCACTAGATGTCAACAGTCTTTATACAAAGACTGGGAGTTCTAGGAGTAAGCAAAACAGATAGGAAGAGGAAATAGTCAGGGGACCACTTTTGTAAACAAGGTTTGATGCGCGCGAGATTGTGAACGCGCACCACTTTATTTTTCTTTCCTATCGTTCACGTTATCGTCCGGTTGAAATATTACAGCAAATATACACAAAAGGATACCTAAGGATACATTAAAAATGATGTTTGATTTGTTTGTATAAAGTTTATAGGTATAATTTGAACGTGTTCTCTTCACGGTTCAATGGGCGACTCAACGGTGGATTTTATGATCATAACGCGCCAACCAAACGGAGATTTATGGATATAATAAATGACTTTTTCTAACAAAAGAACCATTGGATGTCTTCGTTGGACACTTGGGAAGCCCTCAGCAGAAGTTCTTCGAAAGGTAAGGGATTTGTTTTAGCTGTGATATGTGTTTTGTGTGACCCGCGCTGGTTTATGAATTTATGCTAATGCATAAATATTAGAGGTGCTATCCTCAAACAATCAAATGTTGTGCTTTCGCCATAAAGCCTTTTTGAAATCTGACAACGCTATGATATTGCCAAGAAACAGAGCTTTTGATGACTATGCAACACTTGTATATTGATGAATGTTAAATATTACACATTTTGAATTTGCCGCGCTTTGTTAGCTCTGAAAACGAGCCCGCTAACGGGATCCGATCCCTAAGAAGTTATAGAACCCATTGCCCTTCATGGTTGTGAGGTCTGAGGTCCGCTCAACAATCAAGAATTCACAAAATGGGACAAACACCAAATTGAGACTCTGCATGCAGAATTCTGCAAAAATATCCTCTGTGTACAACGTAAAACACCAAATAATGCATGCAGAGTAGAGTTAGGCCGATACACGCTAATTATCAAAATCAAAAAAAGAGCCGTTAAATTCTACAACCACTTAAAAGGAAGCGATTCAGAGAGCAGTACAGAGAGATACTTGATGAAAACCTGCTCCATGGTGTTCAGGACCTCAGACCTCAGACAATGCCTATTCCCCCGCAGGAGACTGAAAAGACTTGGCATTGGTTCTCAGATCCTCAAAATGTTATACAGCTGCACCATCGCCTGGTATGGCAACTGCTCGGCCTCCGACCGTTTCTTTGCAGGAATTTGACCATGAAGGCCTGATTCACGCAGTCTCCTCTGCACAGTTTATGTTGAGATGTGTCTGTTACTTGATCTCTGTGAGGTTTTATCTGAGGTGCAGTCAATTGCCGATTTTCAAGGCTGGTAACTCTAATGAACTTAACCTCCACAGCAGAGCTCTCTGTGTCTCCCTTTCCTGTTGTGGTCCTCATGAGAGACAGTTTCATCATAGCACTTTGTTTTTTGCGACTGCACTTGACGAAACTTTCAAAGTTCTTGACTGACCTTCATGTCTTAAAGTAATGATGGACTGTTGTTTCTCTTTGCTTATTTGAGCTGCTCTTGCCATAACATGGACTTGGTCTTTTACCATATAGGGCTACCTTCTGTGTACCACCCCTACCTTGTCACAACACAACTGATTGGCTCAAACACATTAAGAAGGAAAGCGATTCAAGGCACACCTGCTAATTGAAATGCATTCCAGGTGACTACTTCATGAAGCTGGTTGAGAGAATGCCAAGAGTGTGCAAAGCAGTCACCAAGGCAAAGGGTGGCTACTATGAAGAATATGAAATATATTTAGATTTTTGTAACACTTTTTTATGTTACTGTGTGTGTGTGTGTGTGCATGTGTGTGCACATCTCACTCTCAACTCACTGAGCTGATTGAAGGATGCTGTGGCAGAAAGGTCATCAAACTCATCAACACCTCACATCCTCTCTCTGGGTTTGATTGAGCATGTCTGAAGATCAGATGTCTCTGGGTTTGGTTGAGCATGTCTGAAGATCAGATGTCTCTGGGTTTGATTGAGCATGTCTGTCTGGCTACAGTGGTGTCCATCCATCCACATGTTCTGGTTGCATGCCAACTACATTTCTGTCAGACTGAATAACGGAAAGTGAGAGGTACTCAGGTTACAACTACTGTAAAATTTGATCACCCCCCAAATTCCATTGACTATAAAAAAAGTACTATTTGTGGTAACTGGATTTTAGGTTTCCACCCTAAGCTGCCACAACAGCACAATAACTTTAACTCATAAACTCCACTATTGAGTCTCTAATGTCAGACTCTTACCATCCAACTTGGAGGGAGAGGCACTCAGGGTGCTAACGACCTAAACATTAGGGAGGAGATGGATGGAGAGAGATGGAGGGAGGAGAGGGATGGAGGGAAGAGAGGGGTGGAAGGAGAGAGAGGGATGGAGGGAGGAGAGGGATGAAGGGAGGAGAGGGATGAGGGAGAAGAGGCATGGAGGGAGAGAGAGGGATGGAGGGAGGGAGGGAGGGAGGAGAGGGATGGAGAGAGAAAGAGGGATGGAGGGAAGGAGGAGAGGGATGAAGGGAAGGAGGAGAGGGATGGAAGGAGGAGGAGAGGGATGGAGGGAGGAGAGGGATGGAGAGAGGAGAGGGATGGAGAGAGAGAGAGAGAGAGAGAGAGAATGAATGAGACTCAGGAGTCTATTCTAACAGCCACATCGTTAGGGAGGGAGGGATGGAGGGAGGAATATGGTGGAGGAATGGAGGGAGGAGACTCAGGAGTTGGCCTAAATACTGTTTGGTAAAAGAAAGATAGAGGGAGATGAGGGAAGGATGAATGGAGGGATGAGAGGGGGTGGCGAACGGGAGGAAAAGAGACTCAGGAATGGGCAACACCTTTAGGGAGAGAGAGAGAGGGAGGGAGGAGAAAAAAGTAAATGTCAACAGGTCAGTCATAGTCAGCCTGGGGGGGAAAGGAGACAAAGCTCATTAAAAATGGACTGACTATTCCACACGGAAGGACGAGGAAATAAACACACACACACAACCACACACACACACACACACAGAAATAATCCCGATGGCACCTCTCTGAGAGGAGGAGGAGGGAGGAGGAGGAGGAGGGAAAACGAGGGAGGAGGGAGGAGGGAAAGTGAGGAAATAAAGAGAAGAAG
>QNTS01003829.1:71332-103434 GCA_003317085.1 Hucho hucho | reverse complement strand
CTCTCATCCCCCTCTTCGTCTTTCCTCCAAACTTTCCCTTAGAAACAGAGGAATAAAATCCTTCTACCCATGCCCAAAAGTTATCTATCTGTATTTCGCCTATCCGATAGGATACATTGCATAGAAATTGAATGAATAGAATGGACAAATCATTGACTTGAATTGTGTCTGCTGTTCTAGTCATTCTATTTCTATGCTTTTCATCCTATCTGATGATCCATCCCTTGTTCTTTGTTTCTCACTACCTCGCTTTATTTCAGGTCCAATGTGGAAAATCACTCTACTGTCGCTACTCTCCAAGTTCCCTCTCACTCCCTCTCTCGCTCTCTCTCAATTTTTTCCCTCGGTCATTCCCCTTTTTTCTCATTCTGTCTCTGTGTGTATCCTTCCCCTCAGTCCCTTTCTCTTTCCCCCTCTCTTCCCTCTCTCTCCACCTCATGATTTCCAAGCTCCTCCACCCAGTCCACAGCAGGAGAAACAGTAAAAAGCACTAATTCTGTCCATCTCTCTTATTCTCTCTATATCTGTCTCGCTCTCTCTCTGTCCATCTCAATTCAGTTCAATTCAATTGACTTTATTGACATGGCAAGTTCATTATTACTTACATTGCCAAAGTATACATAAAAAATATATATATATAAATAAATGGTGGGACCAACAGCAATAATACTAGTAGTAGTGGACATGGGATTACCATTAACAACAACAATATTACCAGTGTCAACATGACTGAGAAGACACATGACATGGTATGAAAGACAAAATAAGAAACAGGAAATATTATTGACATTACATTGCACTTTTCACTGGCTGTCCCTCAGGTTGTGGCAGGAGGACACATATTTGGCTGCCAAAACTGCACATTTTGGCTTTTCACCCAATAAATATTAGATTTTTTCTTCATCTTTTATAGTTTCAAATTCTTTGTATTGAATTATAATTTTGGGAAAGAAATATTCTCTTAGGTCTGAGTATTTGTCACAGTGTAATAGGAAATGCAGCTCTGTTTCTACCTCTCCCCTGGAGCAGAGTGAGCACAGCCTGTCCTCTCTGGGCAGCCAGGTTTGTCTGTGTGAACCCGGTCTCTATAGCCAGACTGTGCTCACTGAGTCTGTACCTAGTCAGTGTTTTCCTCAGTTTTCTATCAGTCACAGTGGTCAGATAGTCTGCCACCATGTACTGTCTGTTTAGAGCCAAATAGCATTGAAGTTTGCTTTGATTTTTTGTGGTGTCTTTCCAATAGGTGATATATTTTTCTTTTTGTTTGTGATGATTTGGTTAGGCCAGATTTTCTGAGTGCTGTCCTGAGGCTCTATGGGGTTGGTTTGGGTTAGTGAACTGAGCCTCAGAACCAGCTGGCTGAGGGGACTCTTCTCATGTTTAATCTCTTGACATTGTAGAGCTGTGTGATGGAATGTTTTGGGGTCACTTGTTTTTATATGGTTGTAAAATTTGATGGCTCTTTTTTCTATTCGAATGAGGAGGGGGTATTGGCCCAATTCTGCCCTACATGCGTTATTTTGAGTTTTTCTTTGCACTTGCAATACAGTCTTGCAAAACTCTGCATGCAGTATTTCGATTGGATGTTTGTCCTATTTGGTAAATTCATTGTTAGAGATTGGACCCCATACTTCGCTGCCGTATAGAGCAATTGGTTCTTTAACTGATTGGAAAATTTTGAGCCAGATTCTAATTGGAATTTCGATTTTAATGTTCCTTTTAATGGCATAGAATGCTCTTCTTGCTTTGTTAACGGTCAGAGCCCAGGTCTGACAGAACCTGTGAAGACGATCTAGGTGCTGCTGTAACCCCTCTTTGGTGGGAGACAGCAGCACCAGGTCCTCTGCATACAGCAGACACTTGATTTCTGTGTTGTTTAGGGTGATACCAGATACAACATTCTTCTAATGTTTTTGCCAATTCATTAATGTAGATGTTAAATAGTGTTGGACTTATTGGGCAGCCCTGTTTCACTCCTCATCCCTGAGAGAAGAAGTCTGTTGCTTGTTGCCAATTTTAACCGCATATTTGTTTTTAGTGTACATTGATTTAATAACATCATATGTTTTCCCTACAATACCACTTTCTATTAGTTTATAAAAAAGACCTTCGTGCCAAATTGAATCAAATGCTTTCTTGAAATCTACAAAACACGAGTAGATTGTGCCTTTGTTTTGGTTTACTTGTTTGTCAGTCAGAGTGTGAAGGGTGTAAATGTGGTCTGTTGTACGATAATGTTTTAAAATCCAATCTGGCTTCTGCTCAGGACGTTGTGTTCGTCAAGGAAATGATGTAGTCTGCTATTTATAATACTGCAGAGAATTTTCCCCAAGTTGCTGTTAATGCAAATTCCTCTGTAATCATTTGGGTCAAGTTTGTCTCCATATTTATAGACTGGTGTGATCAATCCCTGGTTCCAAATATCGTGGAAAATACCTGCAGTGAGGATAATGTTGAAGAGTTTGAGTATAGCCAATTTGAATTTGTGGTCTATATATTTGATTTTTCGGTCTCCAACATCTCTCAATTCAATTATCTCTCTCTCTCTCTCTCTCTCTCTTCTTCCCACTGTCTCCTTCTCTGTCTGTCAAAACTAGTGGTAACAATCCAAGTCTGGGTCAGAGAAGAACAGCAGTGTAATTGCTACAGAGAGGTCTTGGCGACTGTTCCCTTGCTAACAGCTTCTCAATGATGCAGTCCTTAAATAGACATAGTGATGAAAACATGGAGAAGACTATTCACATTGGACCATTTTGTCCTGATGTTAGCATGCAGCTTCATACCAATGCATGTGCAATAGGCTACACACTGAGATAGAAAGCAAAATCCCAATTCATAAGCCTAAATGAATATAGCATATTTGCTGAACATGCTATCCAAAGAGGAGGATGCATTAAAATCAATGTGCTTTATTATTTCATAAAACTGTATTATTACCATCATAAGTTGTTTCAGGTAGCCAAGAAGCATGCCAGGCAGGAAACTCATTCAGCCTGTTGCTGCATACCTAGGCTACAGTCCACAGAAGGGGCTTACCATATTGACTGTTTGGGCTGCCTACATTGTAGCCCACTTCCTGCAACCATCCACGGCTATAGAGAGACTTTCTCGACGCAAGGATAGTTCCCCTTTTTAAATTGCCCGTTAAATGCGTAGAAGTTCCATTAACATGCTGGTGTGCTGTCGGTTGTCGGTACTGAGCACTTTTGTTTCACAACAAGCGATAGAAAACTATTATGATTGGCGTCGGACGATCCCCCTCCTTGTCGTTGGTCTCTCTCCACCTCTCCCGCTATTTCCCAGGTCCGGCTCTGCAAGGCAAGTCGTAGCCTACAAATAGTTGTTTTCCCCTCCCAGTCTCCTAATGTTAGTCACACACCCCTGCCTCTCTCCCTCCATATTCTCCCACCTCACACAAGAGAGCTACAGACTTTCAACCGCTGGTGCTCCACTCAAACAAATTTTATTTCCATCCAATTTTATACCATGATTAGCGCATTTGATATATGCCCGTTAAATCAACCTACATTTTCTTGGTTTATAGGCCTATTGTCACGACTTCTGCAGAAGTTGGTGCCTCTCCTTGTTCGGGTGGTGTTCGGTGGTCGACGTCACCGGTCTTCTAGCCATCACCGATCCTCTTTTCATTTTCCATTTGTTTTGTCTGTGTTTCCACACCTGGCTTCAATTCCCTCATTACATGTTTTGTATTTAACCCTCTGTTAACCCCCATGTCTTTGTGTGGGATTGTTCATTGTAGTGCTTGTGCACTTCATGTACTGGTGTGTTACGGGCTATTTTGTGCCCATGTACTCTCGTGTTATTTGTAACTTTTGGGTTGTTTATTAAACAATATGTTTATTACCCAGTTTTGCTCTCCTGCGCCTGACTTCTCTGCAACCAGTTACGCAACCCCTACACCTATAGCCTAGGCATTTCACGCACACTTTAAAACGTTGCTATTCTTAAATAATTTTCCTGTACATCTTAGATCATTTTCCTGTAAATGGCTATGGATCCAAACTTAAACCTCTAAAATTGATCATTTAGCTATTTGATTTTGAATTTTGGAGCCCTGTAGGTATCCCCCCAAAATAAAATATTTGCTAAAATATTGGACATTACGGCTACAGCCCATAGAAACGCATTGAATAACACATTCATAAATGTCAAAACAGACAGTCAAAAAATACATCGTGAGGAATAAGGTTTTGAAGTATGTGCCCTATATCTATAAGAAAGCTCAGGAAGTACTATTATTCTTTTTTGACACATATTTAACCCCTTTTGGGGGAGCCCCAACACTACTTCCATACATTTTTTAAATCGGGTTACATTCAGACAGTGACACTTTTGGGGGTCATAGAACAAAACGGAGAACACCATCTTGTTCCTGAAAGTGGGGTCATAGTTTGTAGCCCAAACAAGTCTGGTGCAGACTTCAGACAGTGCTGAGGCTTGTGGGGGTTGTCGAGCAAAATGGAGAACACTATCTTTGTGAGAGACTCATCTTTCAATATTAGTTTTGCAGGCCAAACCGTTCAGATGCTACAGACTTTGAAGTGAGAAGACGGATTTTCGAGATGTCTCCTGGTCTGACAAACAGGCAACAACTCTGTAGCTCTACCACTTTCCAGTGCAGATGCAGAAGGCTGGCATAGACAGATGCGGTGGATTGAGAAGCAGCAAGACTTAACAGACAGATTTTGATGGGGATCTTTTTAATTATGTTAATTAATTTGTTGCACCGGTGCATCAATCGACTCCTGGCAGCGATTGTTTTAACTTTTACTGTTAAAAACTTAATCACACACATTAAAGCAGGGTTCCCCAAATGGTGGCCTGTGGGTGGTTTTATTTGGCCCCCAAGTTTTCTGAGCAATTGTTGGACATAAAAAAAAAAATTAAGCAAGAATTGAAATTATTATGTTTTACTCAAACATGATTACTGTTTGGGCTTCTTGTGGTCAATTTTCAGTCTACAAATGATTTGTAATTATGTTCCGGCCCCCGACCATCCGTTCAAAAACAAAACTCAGTTGCGGGCTGAATCTAGTTGATGATCCCTGCACTAAAGGGTCAGATTGTATTTTTTAGACACAGCTGCAAACTTCAAGGACATGCATATGTATTTTTCTTCTTTCACAGAGAATCATGTTGTCCTTACAGCCCTACCGCTTATTCCTTATACACAATTCTGTTCATATCTATACTCTATATATATATATATATATATACTTTTATATATATATAAATATATATATGTGTGGACACCCCTTCAAATTTGTGGATTCAGCTATTTCAGCCACACTAGTTGCTGGCAGGTGTATAAAATCGAGCACACAGCCATGCAATCTCCATAGACAAACATTGGCTGTAGAATGGCCCGTACTGAAGAGCTCAGTGACTTTCAACGTGGCACCGTCATAGGATGCCACCTTTCCAACAAGTCAGTATCTTTCCTTTCTATCCTGCTAGAGCTGTCCTGGTCAACTGTAAGTACTGTTATTGTGAAGTGGAAATGTCTAGGAGCGACAACGGCTCAGCCGCGAAGTGATAGGCCACACCAGCTCACAGAACGGGACCACAGAGTGGGGAAGCAAGTAAAAATCATCTGTCCTCAGTTGCAACACTCACTACCGAGTTCCAAACTGCCTCTGGAAGCAACATCAGCACAAGACCTGTTTGTCAGGAGCTTCATGAAATGGGTTTCCATGGCCGAGCAGCTGCATACAAGCCTAAGATCGCCATGTGCAATGCCAAGCGTTGGCTGGAGTTGCTTAAAGCTCGCTGCCTTTGGACTCTGGAGAAGTAGATTAATCACGTTTCATCATCTGGCAGTCCGACGGACGAATCTGGGTTTGGCGGATGCCAGGAGAACACTACCTACCTGAATGCATAGTGCCAACTGTGGTGGAGGAGGAATATTGTTCTGGGGCTGTTTTTCATGGTGTGGGCAAGGCCCCTTAGTTCCAGTGAATGGAAATCTTAATGTTACAGCGTACAATAACATTCTATATGATTCTTTGCTTCTAACTCTGTGGCAACAGTTTGGGCATGTTTCAGTATGAAAATGCCCCCGTGCACAAAGTGAGGTCCATACAGAAAGGGTTTATCGAGATTAGTGTGGAAGAACTTGACTGGCCTACAAAGAGCCCTGACCTCATCCCCATCAAACACCTTTGGGATGAATTGGAGCCAGGCCTAATCGCCCAACATCAATGCCCGACCTCACTAATGCTTTTGTGGCTGAATGGAAGCAAGTCCCCGCAGCAATGGTCCAACATGGTGGAAAGCCTTCCCAGAAGAGTTGAGGCTCCATTTGAATGCCCATGATTTTGGAATGAGATGTTCGACATGCAGGTGTCCACATACTTGGTCATGATGTGTATCTATAATTGATTTAATACAAAAAAGATATTGGTTTAAAAACAAGTCTTATCTGAATAATCTTTAATAATCTGCAGTCCACATTGTCACACCTATAGAACTACCTCTTGCTAAACCATTAACAACCCATTTTTATTTTTTATTTTTAAAGCTTATATTTCATAGCAAGTTTATAATATAAAATATGATGAACGAATGGGAATATAATTGCAACAATGTTATGTAGGTCTACAGATTTGCCCCATTCTCACCCACATCATATACATTTCTCACCCACAGCCACCTTTCTCCAATGTAACAGCGACCTCTTGTGGTCACCAATGATCAGGACATAATGTACTGTACACAAACTTGTTCTAGGGGACAGATTATGTACCACAGATCAATTAAAACCAGATCAATTCAATTGTATTTGAGAGACATTATGAAAAAGAAACAAACATGACAAAAGCTGTTTTGTATAGTTTTCAGTAGCTATTCACTGGCAAAATAATACACATTTCAACATAGTAAAACATATGAGCAATACAGTCAATATAACCATGACAAGCAGTTGAAAAGTGTACACGTATCATTATAGTTTCGTGACAAACTGGCTTGTAAATCAAGTAATTGGCCAGCGCACACAAGGTTTGTTTCTGGGTTCCCAGATAACAGACCATAAACTCTGAATGATGCCGGTAAATGTTTATGATTGAGGTCACCTTAAATTCACTTTAGATGTGTAAATTGTAAACATGTTTCAGTTTCCTGGTAAACATCATTTTATCTCACAGGACTATATCATAAAATATTCTGATTTGTCTATTTTTGCATATTTTCCTTATATATCATGGCTAATTTTTAACCCTGACGCTATCATAAAATGACCGCACACATTGAACTAAAGAGGACTGCACAAGTTGAATGTTCACACAACTTCCAGTACACTACAAGTTGAAGTATAGGCTATCCAGTTGTAGAATGGGGGGAGTGACTCTGACACTGCTGCTTCTGTGTCTGTCTGGGACTCTCAGTGAAGATGCTGGAGAAGACAACCTGAATGACATCATGGTACAGATTCAGCCTGAACAGGGACAGGACATAGAGAATGAATACAAGACTCACAACCAGCACTCTGAACAGGAACAGGACATAGAAAGTGAAGTGATTTTCAAACAGAATCAAGCACCATCCCTAGCAGAGACAAACAGTAGCTGCCAGCCAGACATGTGTAACGTTCTTAGACATCTGGGAGCCATGGAGGCCAGACTGACCACTGCAGAGAACCAGGTGGAAGAATTGAGTAACATGGAGGCTATTGTTGCTCTTCTACAGAGAGAAACTGAATGTAATCTCAATCAAATAACTAATCTATTCAAATCTTCAGAATACGAAACAACAGACTAACAACTAAGATTATGAATTAGGCTGTTTGACAAGGTCTAATTCCCAAGCAACTTGCCTACATGTTGTTTGAAGTACAATAGGCCAACATAGCTACCAGTAGTAGGTCAAAGCTGTCTGCTGGAAAACCTTGGTAGAGCATGGGTGAAGTTATAGGCCTTGTGGTGCTCATGTGAATCTTCTTTATTTTTGTCTTAAGACCTGCCTAACTTAACTCACTTAAGACAGTTTTTGTGTTTAATAGTTCAAGCAGCCGAGCTCAGAGTCATGGAGACCAAGCTGAGCACTAGTGAGAGCCTGATGAGGAGCATGAAGAGAGAGAATGAAGGTGATTTCAATTTGTATTCTGTCTGGATTGGTACAGTAACTATGGTGTGAAGTGAGATCATCGCTAAGATCAACAAGGAATAGTTTGTCTGTTTTTGGTCTTAATATTAGTTCAAATTCCTGTTTTCCAGTACAGGAGAGGAAGCTTCAAGTATTGTCATATAGAGTCAACGCCACTGAGTTCAGAGTGGAGCAACAGCAAATCCTGCTGGACGAACTGAGGAGACAGAATGAAGGTAGATAATGTTAAATAGCCAACAATTACAATGTGGTTAACAAATTGACTCAGCCGAAACTACCGGAAAACAGTGTGTGAAATCGTATACATGCCCTGTTCTTTATTGTGAAATTGTAATGTACTATTACTCATAGACGGACCAAAGATTGCTTTTACGGCAGCACTAGGAGGAGATGGCCATATACTGCCCTCTGAGAGAGAGACCAACTTGGCATTCAGCAATGTCTTGACAAACGTTGGAGACGCCTACAACCCTGGATCAGGTAAAGAGTTGGAAGACACTATGGAAAAACTATGAGAGTGGTTTTGTCCCAATAATCTCACCTTTCTCCTGAAGTGTCCACTTGTTCACTAGTCCCCACAAAGTGAAAAGGGTGAATGACCAATCCACAAGGCTCACCTCAGTAGCAAAGTAGTAGTTTTATTACACATATTAATGCACAGTACAATGTATTTTTCTTGTTTTAGTTGCTTCTGATCTAATCTCTCCTCTGATAAGGGTGTCTTCCTGCTACTTCTCTACAGGTGTTTTCAATGTATTTATATGATTATAGTATTATAGTATATATCTCTTCCTGCTACATCTCTACAGGTGTCTTCAATGTATTTATATGATAATAGTACTATAGTATATATCTCTTCCTGCTACTTCTCTACAGGTGTCTTCAATGTATTTAGATAATTATAGTATTATAGTATATATCTCCCCGTGCTACTTCTCTACAGGTGTCTTCAATGTATTTATATAATTATAGTATTATAGTATATATCTCTCCCTGCTATACCTCTACAGGTGTCTTCAATGTATTTATATAATTATAGTATTATAGTATATATCTCTCCCTGCTATACCTCTACAGGTGTCTTCAATGTATTTATATAATTATAGTATTATAGTATATATCTCTCCCTGCTACATCTCTACAGGTGTCTTCAATGTATTTATATGATTATAGTATTATAGTATATATCTCTCCCTGCTATACCTCTACAGGTGTCTTCAATGTATTTATATTATTATAGTATTATAGTATATATCTCTCCCTGCTATACCTCTACAGGTGTCTTCAATGTATTTATATGATTATAGTATTATAGTATATATCTCTCCCTGCTATACCTCTACAGGTGTCTTCAATGTATTTATATAATTATAGTATTATAGTATATATATCTCCCTGCTATACCTCTACAGGTGTCTTCAATGTATTTATATGATTATAGTATTATAGTATATATCTCTCCCTGCTATACCTCTACAGGTGTCTTCAATGTATTTATATTATTATAGTATTATAGTATATATCTCTCCCTGCTATACCTCTACAGGTGTCTTCAATGTATTTATATTATTATAGTATTATAGTATATATCTCTCCCTGCTATACCTCTACAGGTGTCTTCAATGCGCCAGTGAAAGGAGTCTACTACTTCAGCTTCTCAGCATTTGCCTATAGCCAGCACAACGTCTGTATCAGTCTGTTTAAGAATAATATGCGCATGTTGTCTGCGTGTGACCATCATTCAGAGCATGATAGATCTGATAGCTCAGGTAATGGAGGGACACTACATCTAGAACAGGGAGACCATGTCTACATGACTCTTCATGCTCATTCACACATATTTGCAGACGACCATAACCGCAGCACCTTCAGGGGCTTCCTGCTTTTTAGAACATAAGGATTAATCCCATGAAAACAAAAATGGCATGTGTTTCAAATGGCACACTATTCCCTATATAGTGCACTACCTTTGACCAGGACCCATACATCTCTGGGAAAAAGTAGTGCTTTATGTTGGGAATAGGGTGCCATTTGGGATTTAGCCATTCTGTATGTCAGCACATTTCCATGGGTAAAATACAATGTTCAAATTAGTAGAACTTAAAACAAATTATGACAAATTTTGTCTGGAAATAACTATTCTGCAATAAGAGTTTGTTTGTGAAAGTAGTGTGATATAAAAAAAGGAATTTGACACATTTGAGAGATTGTTAAATGATTCCAGAGTTAGCATATGAAAGTTGTGTGACATAAAATATGGAATTGAACTCAAAATATGATGGAATAAATCAGAGATATTGTCAAATCAAATGTTTGTATGTCATACTGTACACTACCTATGATGCAGGACTTCTGACTAATCTTACAAACTAGATTAAGATTACGATTAGATTCCCACTGGGCACACACTGATTGAATCAACTTTGTTTCCACTTAATTTCAATGAAATTACTTTGAACCAAAGTTGAATTGACGTCCGTGTCCAGTGGATTGCTTCCTTTATTTATTTTTTTCTACAATCTACAGAGAGCAATGTGTAGCTCATGGTGGCTGCTGGGTTCCTATTACTGTGTCAAGGCCATAAGAATATTATATTTTATTTCAGAGAGCAAAGATCCTTCGTTTTTAGGTCACTTTGTAGCGTTGCCTTGTACTGGTTGTTAAACTGATGGGAAGATTATGCCCCTGACATAAAAGAGTCCCTACCATAAAGTTGTAGAAGTTATACATTGGCACAGAGAACAATATACTGTGTGTACTGTAACAGCAACTTTTGATCTGTGTACTGATTAGGCATCAAGTCTACTATAAATTAGAAGACAAAAAAACGGTGTACACCATAAATTGGCATAAACAGAGCTCAGTATCTTTACTGCAACAGCAACTACTGATCTGTGTACTCATCCTGCTTCATATAGAGAACTACCACAAAGGTAAGTAAGTTTTGGATATATCATTGACAACGCTTCTGCTGCAGGTGCAGCATGCCTTATTGATTACAGAGGGATGTTTCAGCTGTGGCTGACAGACATTAAACAGGCATTCTGAATGCACTGTAGATATATCACGGTGTCAAGGCATATGAACAAACAGGTTATAGAGCAAACAATGCAATTATCCCAGCACATATGTTGTAATATGGCTTTTTTGGGGGGCTTGGCTTCCCCAGTGATTTTACCCACGCACCGCTACTTATTGTATAATTTCAAATCCAAAATGCTTGAGTACAAAGCCAAAACAAAGATTGTCACTGTCCCAATACTTTTGGACTCACTGTAGGGTTTCCTGAGTTAGAGCAGATGGTGGTAACAAATAGCATAGGCCTACTGTCTGTATTTAAGTTCTGGCTGCATTAGAAATAAAAAATGCGACTACACTCAGCTAATCATCCTAAAACAGGGGTGTCAAACATACAGCCCGCGGGCCGGATCCGGGGGTGGTTTGAGTCTACCTCAGTTACCTCGTACCCCTGCACATCAACTCTGTACTGGTACCCTGTGTATACAGCCGAGTTATCTTCACTCATTATTATTGCTTGTTATTACTTTTCTATTATTTCTCTATTTTCTTTCTCTCTGCATTGTTGGGAAGGGCCGTAAGTCCAACAACCTCTCCCTCAATGTGAGCAAGACAAAGGAGCTGATCGTGGACTACAGGAAAAAGAGGGCCAAACAGGCCCCCATTAACATCGACGGGGCTGTAGTGGAGCGGGTCGAGAGTTTCAAGTTCCTTGGTGTCCACATCACCAACAAACTATCATGGTCCAAACACACCAGACAGTTGTGAAGAGGGCACGACAACACCTTTTCCCCCTCAGGAGACTGAAAAGATTTGGCATGGGTCCCCAGATCCTCAAAAAGTTCTACAGCTGCACCATTGAGAGCATCCTGACCGGTTGCATCACCGCCTGGTATGGGAACTGCTCGGCATTTCACCGTAAGGCACCACAGAGGGTAGTGCGTACGGCCCATTATATCACTAGGGCCAAGCTTCCTGACATCCAGGACCAATATACTAGGCGTCAGAGGAAAAGCCAGTCACCCAAGTCATAGACTGTTCTCTCTGCTATGGATAGAGGACAATCTTTTAGCAGATCTTGAATGCAAGGAAATAACCAATTTTCAGTGCAGCCGTCGACCTCCTTGAAGACGGAATGTGTTCCCCGGGGCAAAATGACTCACGACACCCCTGTCCTAAAATGTGTTTTTGGTCTAAGAGTAACGTTATACTTAAGCAATAAGGCCAGAGAAGGGGTGGTATATGGCCAGATACCATGGCTGTCAGCCAATCAGTATTCAGGGCTCGTAGCACCCAGTCTATACTAGATATTAGGTTCTGTTATGTAGAATACTAATAAAACATGATGTGACTTTAGTAAACAAGCCTCACTGTGAGAAGTGACAAAGCACGCTTCTGTTTCATGCAGTCATCAAAAATCATCTCTTCTACTGTCAGGAGAAATGGTAATGCATATTAATATAGGCTATGTTAATTGCATGTAAATAAAGGTTTCTTCTCTACCACACCCACAACGGGAGCACAACCATGGCCTCCGATTCGCAGGTGGACACGTTGGAACAGACTCAGGGGCTGTTTCTGTGGCATCAGAAACGCTAAAAGGCTCATGGTTAGTGTAGTTTTTTGTGCTCACTGAAACCAACTAACGGTAAAAACAGAAGTTCTCAACACAATTGGTGGAAACATTCATAACCGATGGGCACTACATCAACATGCGATTTGGTTTGCAATCTCAGGAGAAAATAGATCATCTACATTGCACAATAATAACATCGCTATCGCTAACATATCTCATGTTTTTTTTTGATGATTCCTTTAGTAAAAGGGAGTTATGAAATCTGAAGACACATTAAGTTAACTGAGACACATTAAACCGATCATATTCACTTTTCAAGCATTAACTTCTGCGCTGCACAGGTGTGTGAATCGTCTTACTTTGCCTTTTTAGTGTTTCTTTAACACAGAAGAGGACGCTGTTATGCCTAAATTCGACTCAAAACCAACAAAGAAGTCTGCAGTGTTGAGAGCGGTTGTATGGAACCAGTCAATATGTCAAGAAAAGCTCTCAACCATGCCAGCCCGCACTTCATTTCTATCCAGTACGAGACTGAACTGTGTGTTATATGGATCCAAGCTGCTAGTTTTTTTATTATCTACAAACATCCTACCCACTGGGGGGCAAATCAACTTGGTTGAATCAACTTTAATTTGAACCAAAAAAATCTGTGATGATGTTGAATCAATGTGGAAAACTGATTGGACTACACTAACACTACACAGCTGATTCAAATGATCAAAGATTGATGATTCGTTGATTATTTGAATCAGCTGTGTAGTGCTAGGGCAAAAAACAAAATGTACCACCGTTTGGGTTACGAGGACCGAGTTTGAGAAATGCTGAGTTAAAATATCTACTTTTGTTAGTTTTCTTCCAGACCTAAAATGTTTGACAAAAAAAATGGTCACACTACAGAATGGTCATTGCTAGAAGTGATCCAGATTTTGTAAAATTTAAAAATAAGTGTTGTATTTTTTTATCAATAAATTAAACAATATTCCCTTTTTGGGGGGGGCTGCTGCAGCAACCTCAGCACCCCTACTTCCCACGGCTATGTCCCAGGGCATATTTCTGCAGGCAAGAGAGAGAGGCTATAAGGACATTCCTGACCTTCAAAACGTAACCCTGAAACTAACCCTAACCTTAACATAATTTAAACCAATTCTGAAATTACATTTGTGGCAAAATGCTATTTTGCAGGCAAGATGTTGGGTTGATGTTACCTCCAACATGCAATCCCAATGACTCTGAGCCTGTTCTCCTCAGAGACCACTAGATGGCGCTGCCCCGGTTGATTCTCAGCATTCTGCTGACCTCACAGTTGACTGTCTACCTGCCAAGTGAAGCCCAAAAGCAAACCCCTCCCCCTCCCACTTCCAGCCCGAGCTGCCTAGCTTATCCTGGTGTCCCTGGCTCACCTGGTCATAATGGTCTGCCTGGGAGAGATGGGAGGGACGGGCATGACGGAGTCACAGGACCTAAGGGAGAGAAAGGAGACCCTGGTAGGGGACATTAAATAATGTGTTAACTAGCATCAAGGCATGGCACAGTTCCCAATACAAAAAAAAAAAACATGTTTGAGGAATGATCTGTACAAGATTAAATGTATGTTGTTTTATGTTATTTTAGGAGGAATAGGGGCACAGGGACCCCCTGGTGATGTGGGGCCAGCTGGACCTAAAGGGGAGATAGGGGAGCCAGGAGGTAACTAACAGTCCTTGACCTGTTGGGATAGTACTTGTGGAGGTGCAGTCCAGAACATAGACAGTAATAGAGAAATGTGTCATGTTCTTTCAGATGCAGGAGGCAACAGTGTGATCAGCCATTTACTCGCTGAGATCCAACAGCTCAAAGCCAGACAGTCTAATCTTGAGAAAGGTAAGACTTTCTCCTTTGAAAAATAATATTACTTTTTTTTAAATAAATTGTAAATGTATTTAACAAAAAAATATATACACTGAGTGTACAAAATATTAAGAATACCTTCCTAATATTGAGTTGCACCCTTTTTGCCCTCAGAACAGCCTCAATTCGTCGGGGCATGGACTCTACAAGGTGTCGAAAGCGTTCCACAGGGATGCTGGCCCATGTTGACTCCAATGCTTCCCACAGTTGTGTCAAGTAGGCTGGATGTCCTTTGGGTGGTGGACCATTCTTGATACACACGGGAAACTGTTGAGTGTGAAAAACCCAGCAGCATTGCAGTTCTTGACACACTCAAACCAGTGTGCCTGGCACCTACTACCATACTCCATTCAAAGGCACTTAAATTGTTTGTCTTGACCATTCACGTTCTGAATGGCACACAAACACAATCCATGTCTCAAATGATTCTTTAACCTGTTATTCTTTAACCTGTCACCTCCCCTTCATGTATTTCAATAAGGGATCATAGCTTTCACCTGGATTCACCTGGTCAGTCTATGTCATGGAAAGAGCAGGGGTTCATAATGTTTTATACACTCAGTGTGTTTCCTATTCCTATCCACATTCAACAAGGAAATCGGTTGGTATGACTCACAGATAGTATTACATTATTATTTTCAAGCTGCAAGCTTCAGGGTCTTCCAGAAGGCAGGGGACAAGTATTTCGTGTCCAATGGAGTGCTGGGGAGTTTCGATGAAGGTTTGAAGTTCTGCAACAACTTTGGTGCGACGCTGGCCATGCCAAGAAATGATGTGGAGAACCAAGCTCTTTCCAAATTCATTGTTGGTGCTTCTTATGGTTTCCTGGGAGCAACAGACAGGAAAACGGAGGGTGTTTGGGTAGATTTGAATGATGAGCCACTGACGTATCTGGACTGGCACAGTGGAGAACCAAACAGTGGAGGTAATGGTATAGAAGACTGTATTGCCACAACAACCTCTGGACCTTGGGTTGATATTACTTGTGACGCAAACAGTGTTATAATATGTGAAATTTAAACATTTACAGATGGGATTTTTTCCACATAAAATCACTGACCTACATTTTGATTGCTACTAAATGAATATTCAAGCAAATTATCTTGCCCAATCTTACAAGGCAATACTAATATATCACAACCATCCAGCAGACACTGTTTCTGAGAGCTGCAAATTATTTACAGACTGTCAATAAAACGAATAAAAAAGAGCAAGGAATTCTGTGTTTCTCTCTCTGACCAATTGATGTCCATGTTTGTTTAGTGTGGCGGTTTGACAGCCAGGACAAAGTAGGATATTTT
This sequence comes from Hucho hucho, assembly GCA_003317085.1. Lineage (NCBI taxonomy): Eukaryota > Metazoa > Chordata > Actinopteri > Salmoniformes > Salmonidae > Hucho > Hucho hucho. The sequence continues at coordinate 87,528 of QNTS01003829.1, read as the reverse complement.
ATAATCTCACACTGCTCACAATGGAAACATCTGCCTTTCAGGTGCAGCACAGGACAATAGGGATGCAACCAACACAGTCTATCATTATTCTTCCTTTTATATAAGGAGTTACAACGTATTTTTCAACATAACACAGTTAGCACAATGTATTATTTCAATCCCGAATAACATCACATTTGTTTAGGGTTCAGAGGAGATATAGTGAATGAAGACAGTGAACAAACTGACATGAAACTTGGGTGTTATTCTGTGCTATGCTCATATTTGATTGTTTCTCTCAGTTGTTGATGTGACTGTAACTCAATAGCAGCCCCTAGTGGTGACCTGGAATAACCTCACCTTTCTGAGACCACACCTAAACACAGGTGTCTTGAACTATTTGTCTATCTTCCATGGCTGCGTTCCAATTGTCTAAGCTTCTCAGAAGAGTGCACTTGTTCACTCCCCCTCATGTATTTAAAAGTATTAGACTGAACAAAAATATAAATGCAACATGTAAAGTGTTTGTCCCATGTTTCACGAGCTGAAATAAAAGATCCCAGAAATGTTCCATCAGCACAAAAAGCTTATTTCTGTCATATTTTGTGCATAACTTTCTATACATCCCTCTTAGTGAGCATTTCTCCTTTGCCAAGATAATCCATCCATCTGACAGGTGTGGAATGTCAAGAAGCTAATTAAAGAGTATGATCATTACATGGTTGTGGTGTCTCTCTTGTCGTGATGTGTGTTTTATCCTATATTTGTATTTTTAATCCCAGCCCCCGTCCCTACAGGAGACATTTTGCATTTTGGTAGTCCGTCATTGTAAATAAGAATTTGTTCTTAACTGACTTGCCTGGTTAAATAAAGAAAAAAATACAACAACAACAAACAAAGAAACACAGGTGCACCTTGTGCTGGGTACAATAAAAGGCCACTCTAAAATGTGCAGTTTTGCCACACAAGACAATGCCTCAGATGTTTTGAGGGAGTGTACAATTGGCATGCTGACTGCAGGAATGTCCACCAGAGCTGTTGCTAGAGAATTTAATGTTACTACAATGTCGTTTTAGAAAATGTTGCAATATGTCCAACCGGCCTCAAAACTGCAGACCACATGTAACCACGCCAGCCCAAGACATCCACATCTGGCTTCTTCACCTGCGGGATCGTCTGAGACCAGCCAACCAGACAGCTGATGAAACAGAATAATTTTTTCAAACTGTCAGAAACCGTCAAAGAGAAGCTCATCTGCGTGCTTGTCGCCCGCACCAGGGTCTTGACCTGACTGCAGTTCGGTGTCATAACCAACTTCTATGGACAAATTCTCTCCTTCGATGGCCACTGGCACGCTGGAGAAGTGTGATCTTCAAAGATGAATCCCGGTTTCAACTGTACCGGGCAGATGGCAGACAGCCTGTCAAGCGTTGTGTGGACGAGTGGTTTGCTGATGTCAATGTTGTGAACAGAGTGCCTCATAGTGGCTGTGGGGTTATGGTATGGGCAGGCAGGCATAAGATACGGACAACGAACATAATTATATTTTATCAATGGCAATTTCAATGCACAGAGATACCGTGATGAGATCCTTAGGCCCATTGTCGTGCCATTCATGTTTCAGCATGATAATCAACGGCCCCATGTCGCAAGGATCTGTACACAATTCCTGGAAGCTAAAAATGTCCCAGGCCTGCATATTTACTAGACATGTCACCCATTGAGCATGTTTGGGATGCTCTGGATCAACGTGTACGACAGCGTGTTCCGGTTCCGGCCAAAATCCAGTAACTTCGCACAGCCATTGAAGAGGAGTGGGACAACATTCCACAATCAACAGCCTGATCAAATCTATGTAAAGGAGATGTGTCGCGCTGCATGAGGTAAATGGTGGTCACACCAGATACTGATTGGTTTTCTGACCCACGCCCGTACTTTAAAAAAAAAGATATCTGTTACCAACAGATGCATATCTGCATTCCTAGTCATGTGAAATCCATAGATCAGGGCCTAATGAATTCCCTTATATGAACTGTAACTCTGTAAAATATTTGAAATTGTTGCATTTATATTTTTGCTCAGTGTAGATTGCTGCAAGTGTGGTTAAAGGGAGTTTCCACCATGTTCCTCACACCGGTCCATTTCTTGTAAATTATTTAGCAGACACTTATCCAGAGTGACTTACAGGAGCAATTAGGGTTTAGGGCACATCAGCATATTTTTGTCATCTTTTCGGCTCGGGGATTTGCACCAGCAGCCTTTTGGTTACTGGCTCAATGCTCTTTACTGCTCGGCTAACTGACGCCCCATGATGGGGAGTGTAGAAGTGCACTCTTCAGGAGCATGGTAGAAAATTAGAAGGTAGCCAATGACTTAAACCCTGATAAAGGTTTTATTCTGAAGCAGGTATATTTTTATTATGCTGTGTGCCCAGAAAATAACTTTGGGAGAAGGGTAGAGAATTGAATAGAAAATAAGTTAATTTTTTTTTACTTTAAAACCGACAGTAGCGCCTTGACAACAGATTATTCCAACTATTTCACACTGTAGTTGGATTTGAATTTGTCTGTTTGACTTTTATAAATCTATGATTTCCCATTCCAGAGCACCGGTGGAAGTTTTGCCTACCTGTAGCTCACTGGAAGCTGGTGGAAGGCTATAGGAGGACAGGGTCATTGTAAATGGAACGGTATAAAACACAACAAACATATGTAAACCACGTTTGACTCCATTCCAATTAATCCCTTCCAGCCATTACAATGAGCCCGTCCTCCTATAGCTCCTCCCACCAGCCCCCACTGCTGTAGCTCTCCAGACACATTGTTCTCACAAGCTGTCACATGAGCCTTTTACGTTTACTTCTGTGTACAGCAGGGGTGTCAAACTCATTCCACGGAGGGCCTAGTGTCTGCAGGTTGTTGTTTTTCCCTTTCAATGAAGACGTAAACAACCAGGTGTGGGAAGTGCTTCACTAATTTACTAAGTACAAGGGAGGAGCGAAAACCCACAGACACTCGGTCCTCCGTGGAATGAGTTTGACATGAGCTGTACAGGCATAATTGAATTATTGTAAATCCATTTCATCGTTTCAATATTGATCCACTATTGCCAATTTCTCAGCTGACACGGATAAGTGGGTTTATCTAACACAAAGTAAATAGATGCTCTTGTGTGTGACACTGGCTCAGACGAGTATTGATCATATTTACTGGAAGACAGGCAAGCTAAGGTTAGCTTATGCACATTCAAAAAGAGAAGTCCTGCATTTCATGAACAATGAATTTTCACAAAAACAAAATGTTTAAAATAACAAGATAGTTGTTTAATTTGTTATTCATATTTACTTGCCAGAAATCAACTCTTGATTTATAATTCAAAATATTGTACTGTACATAAAATATTTGACTTATTTACCAATGACACCATACTGTATTATGGTGAAATCCAAAGATGGGGAATACCCAGAGTGTCCTTGAGAAGAAAGGATACACTATCGTCAGGAAGGTAGAGAATGGTGTCATAGCTACTGACAAAGATTGTGATCAATTTGTCATTAAAGAGGTCAAACTTAATGAGGTGAGTGGGCACCATTGTCTTAGTTTTTTTCTTAAATGTTATTTGTACACATAAACTGTAGTTTTATTGATAGGTATAGAAAAGTGATGCGACGAGGAGGTAGAGGGGCATACAGTAAACATTAAGTGGTGCAGTTGGAACCCTCCAGGGGTCAAAGTGTGTTCCATGGACAGCAGCACTACCACTAGACCAGCACTTGTCTTTGATTTTATATTCTACTTTTATAGCAATACTTTTTTAATAAGGTGTGTTATTTACATGACTATAGATCATTTATAAGGAGATTGGCACTGGACTGCTTTCCCTGTGTTGATTCATTATTCCTACATTATACCGTAGTTCCCTACTTGGCAGTTTCCGTTTTACTTCTTTAATTGATTTTTTATTATTATTATTATATACTTATTGTATTGCTTATACTTAAATACAGTTTGATTTGATTGGATTCAAAGGGAGACACAGCTAGGTCTAATTTAGAATCCTTTATAATGGAAAGTATTTGGTTTCGATTGAGTACTGTGGTTTTTGTTTTAACAGACATCAGACTCGTGTGCTGGAGACATATTCTCTGAGGTTGAAATACTCCTGTAGATAAATCGCCGCCATATTTTAAGAACTCTTTCCAAGGTAACATATTTTTGTGTTTATTTTTCAGTTTAGAGTGAAAACGTTAAGGGTGGTTCCCAGATAAAGATTACAAATCCATTGAGAATGATTTCTAGTCCAGGACTAAACTTCATGAAAATTATAAACAGAGGAGCTAGCATGCTATAACAATATATCCCAAAATACTACAGTATATTCACACAAACTATGCATTTTTACAGATAAAAGAGATACATAGTGACGGACCATTGTGAGGGTGGAAATCTCACACAGAAGATAAAAGAGGGAGAACAGGTTTCTGATGGAATAACATATTGGTTGCGTTCCAGGCTGACTACATTTTTGATGTTGCTTGCTTAAATTAAAGGTTGCATGTCAAGTCATCGACAGTGCAGTCGCGCATCAGATTTCTTTATCGTATCTTTCTGGCAGGCATGTGAGATCAGCTCCCTCTGCAACTGGATCCTAGACTTCCTGACAGGCCGCCCCCAGGTGGTAAGGGTAGGTAACAACACGCTGATCCTCAACACGGGGGCCCCTCAGGGGTGTGTGCTCAGTCCCCTCCTGTAATCCCTGTTCACTCATGACTGCACGGCCAGGCACGACTCCAACATCGTCATTAAGTTTGCTGATGACACAACAGTGGTAGGCCTGATCACTGACAACGATGAGACAGCCTATAGGGAGGAGGTCAGAGACCTGACCATGTGGTGCAAGGACAACAACGTGATCAAGACAAGGAGATGATTGTGGACTACAGGAAAAAGTGGACTAAGCACGCCCCCATTCTCATCGACGGGGCTATAGTGGAGCAGGTTGAGAGCTTCAAGTTCCTTGGCGTCCACATCAATAACAAACTAACATGGTCCAAGCACACCAAGACAATCGTGAAGAGAGCACGACAAAACCAAAATATTTGACAGCTGCACCATCCAGAGCATCCTGACGGGTAACATCACTGCCTGGTATGGCAACTGCTTGGCCTCCGACCGCAAGGCACTACAGAGGGTAGTGCGTACGGCCCAGTACATCACCGGGGCCAAGCTTCCTGCCATCCAGGACCTCTATACCATGCGGTGTCAGAGGAAGGTCCTAAAAATCGTCAAAGACTAATGCCACCCTAGTCATAGACTGTTCTCTCTGCTACCGCACGGCAAACGTTATCGGAGCGCCAAGTCTAGGTTCAAGAGGCTTATAAACAGCTTCTACCCCCAAGCCATAAGACTTCTGAACAGCTAATCAAATGGCTACCCAGACTATTTTCTCTTTAATTATTTGTTTTTCTTATCTCTTACTTTTTTTAACTTTTTTTTTTTGTTGGTATTTTCTTAAAACTGCATCGTTGGGGGATAGGCGTCCCGACAACTTCTGGTGAAACTGGAGGGCGCGCAATTCAAATAAAGAATCATAAATATTATGGATTTTAAACATTTAGGTACATATAAGTTTCTTATATCGTCTGAAAGCTTAAATTCTTGTTAATCTAACTGCATTGTCCGATTTACAGTAGCTATTACTGCGAAAACATGCCATGTGATTGTTTGATACTAATATTTTTTCACAGGCACAGGTTTCATACATTCACAAATAACTATTAAATATTCACTTACTTTTCGAAAATCTTCCTCTGATTTGTCATCCAAAGGGTCCCAGCTATAACAGGTAGTGTTGTTTTGTTAGATAAAATCCTTCTTTATATCCCAAAAAGTCTGTTTAGTTGGCACCATCGATTTGAGTAATCCACTCATTCAACATGCAGAGAAAGGAATCTGAAAATCTACCCCTAAACTTTGTTTCAACAAGTCAAAATACATTTCTAATTACTCCTCAGATACCCTAAAATGTAATCAAACTATAATATTTCTTACGGAAAGAAGTATGTTCAATAGGAAACCGATTTTAGCAGTTGCGTCCTGTCTTAATGGGGCACGCAAGCCTGAAACATAGACTGCTGACACCCTGTGGAAGCCATAGGAATTGCATGCGGGGAGCTAATTCTCAGTATGACCTTATGCCATTGTAAGAGGATGGTCTCTCTCCCAAAAAGATCCTGGTTGGTTTTTCTTTGGATTTTCTCCTATCTATTGTGTTATATTATTATTATTATACGTTATTTGAACATTTCTACAAACGTCAAAGTGATTTCTTTCCAATGGTACCAATTATATGCATATCCTGGCTTCAGGGCCTGAGCAACAGGCAGTTTACTTTGTGTCAGTCAGGCGGAAATTGAGAAAAAAGGGGCCTATCCCTAAGAAGTTAAATGACGGTTCAAACAAATAAACTAAAATCTTAGACAAGGATGTTTCTAGTTCTTCATAGACAAGGATGTTTCTAGTTCTTCAGAATCATTCACAAGATCACCTCCTGGGGTGGCAGGTAGCCTAGTGGTTAGAGTGTTGGGCCAGTAATTGACTGGTTGCTGGATCAAATCCCCAAGGAAAAAAATAAATAATCTGCCCCTGAACAAGGCAATTAACCCACTGTTCCCCAGGTGCTGAAGATGGGGATGTCAATTATGGCAGCCCCCCTTCACCTCTATGACTCAGAGAGGTTGGGTTAAATGCAGAAGAATTCCTTCAGTTATAAAACTGACTTTTCCTCCTTCAGTTCAGGTAGACAAGCCTTGGTTACACCATAAAACCTAGGAAGAGATCGCACAAGACCCACAGACTCCAGGGCTCTGACCATCAATGTTATAAAACGATCGAACCACAGTCTTTTCACCCGTTCATCAAAGTAGTTGAAGATGAAGTACTTGGGTGGGTAATATCAACAAGGATGTCATCGCTGGTTGGGATGATTGATCTCACAACCGGGGCAGTTCTCTCTTATATACTCTCCAATCACCACATCTAAAAGTGCGGCTAAAGAGGCCTTGATGGTGTCCACAAAAAGAGTACTGACCACCCCATCAAACACATCCTCATCCTCATATGTAGTGGGTGTTGGAAGGCATGAATGGGGTGAGTAGAAAGAAGGGCTGTGACGCATATCCTCGTCCGTAGGGTTTGGTACCCACGCCGTATTGGAATCCTCAGGGGTTTATGAATATCCATGGTATATGATGAAATGAATAACCATAGGAGGATGGTAACCCCTTTTATTGTTGAACCCTTCCTTTGGGCTTTGGGTGTGGTTAACATACCACCAGCATACTCAGTTTATTTCAGGGGTTGACCATTCTGGGTCCTCGTTTGACCCAATATCCTTAGTATCCATAGGTATAATACTCTTCCTTATTTTAACAATACTCTGCCTGCATTGGCTCTGTACAAAGAGAGCATCCACTAACTCAAACAATTTCAATTCAATCATATCCCAACCTAAAAAAGGAAAAAGCATGCAGAGGTTACCGTTGCAGATTTTCTCGTTGCTGATATAGAACTCCACGCCTCCACAAGGAAGTCCATTCTTTCTTTGTATTTTCACCCTATGAAAACTTCTTCCTGAGGAGTCAGGGGCACCTTCCCCACGGGCCTTGTAATCCACATACAAGTTATAACCCTTTGCGCAAACTCTCAGTTCAGGACACACCACTTTGCGAAACACACATCTTATCCTGTATCCACTCCTAAGGTTTGGTCTGTATATTCTTCTCCTTCGGCTAAGGTATAGAGTTTCACTCTACAGGCAGGGTAATCAAACATACAGTATACCCCCATAGTTGTCCATTTGACATCAACACATGATCTTTCAGTACAGTTACAGAAGGTATTTGGGTTCTATACAAATTTAGAAAATGCTTTTTTTGGAGCATCATATATTGATTACCAACAATGACGAGACTGCCTACAGGGAGGAGGTGAGGGCCCTGGCGGAGTGGTTCCAGGAAAATAACCTCTCCCTCGATGTCAACAAAACGAAGGAGCTGATCGTGGACTTTAGGAAACAGCAGAGGGAGCCCTCCCCTATCCACATCGATGGGACCGCAGTGGAAAAGGTGGAAAGCTTCAAGTTCCTCGGCGCACACATCACAGACAATCTGAATTGGTCCACCACACAGACAGTGTGGGGAAGAAGGTGCAACAACGCCTCTTCAACCTCAGGAGGCTGAAGAAACTCAGTTTGGCCCCTAAGACCCTCAGAAACTTTTACAAATGCACAATTGAGAGCATCCTGTCAGGCTGTTTTATCGCTTAGTATGGCAACTGCACCGCCCGCAACCACAGGGCTCTCCAGAGGGTGGTACGGTCTTCCCAACGCATCATCAGGGGCAAAATACCTGCCCTCCAGGACACCAACAGCACCCAATGTCAAAGGAAGGGCAAACACATCAAGGACATCAAGGACATCAAGGACATCAAGGACATCAAGGACATCAAGCACCCGAGCCACGGCCTGTTCACTCCGCTATCATCCAGAAGGCGAGGTCCGTACAGGTGCATCAAAGCTGGGACCGAAAAACAGCCATCACTAGCCGGCTACGACCTGGTTACTCAACCCTGCACCTTAGAGGCTGCTGCCCTATTTACACAGACATTGAAATACTGCCCACTTTAATAATGAATCAGTAGTCAATTTAATAATGTTCACATACTGCTTTACTCATCTCATATGGAAATAATATATTATATTCTGTATTTAGTAAATGACATTACTCATCCTGATATTTATATATTTCTTAATTCCATTCTTTTACTTTTAGATTTGTGTATTGTTAGATATTACTGCACTGTTGGAGCTAGGAACACAAGGATTTCGCTACACCCTCAATAAGATCTGCTAAATCCTCAACACAGGGGGCAGGTAGCCTAGCAGTTAAAGCGTTGGGCCAGTAACCGGAAGGTTGCTTGATCGAATCCTTGAGCTGAAAAGGTACAAATATGTCATCCTGCCCCTGAACAAGGCTGTTAACCCATTGTTCCTAGGCCGTCATTGAAAATAAGAATTTGTTCTTAACTGACTTGCCTGGTTAAATAAAAAAAGTGTATGTGACCAATAAATTAGATTTTCTATAAATCAAGTATTATCTTCCTCATTCCCACCCATGTGTATGCTACTCTACAAAATCATATCTCTAGTCATAAAATTAACAGAAAAGCTCATTTTTACACCTCTTCACTTAGAAAACATGGGTCTGCACTTAAAAAGATATTGCATAAAGCATAGTTACTTTTTTATATATTGTTATTATTACTACATCAAGATAGCACACACAGACGTTTAGGCTTCTACAATGTGTAGATTGGCAAATTCTTCAATCAGAAACAGTATTTATTATAGGGAAGACAGGTGAGTAAGCAGCATGTGCTTCTAATCACCACTGTGAGTCATCTGCCAATCAGGGATGTGGCTCCTCTGGTCTACCTGTAAATGTGCTACCATCACAAAGAATGTGTTTCCACAGGAAGCCCAATTTTGATATTGTTTCCACTATATAGTCTTTTGACCAATAACATCAGATCTTTTCACATCTGCTCTTTTTTTTTTTAAAGCTGTTCTAAAATGGTCAAGACCAGCCAAAGAACTACAGAATTCTATGGTATGGGAGAACAAATTATATTCAAAATATTTATGGGCAGTGTTGAGGCATAAGAGTACACATTTCTTCACATCTCTGGCTCTAGGTTTTCTAGAGGCTTCCAAACCCAACGCCCTGCTCCATATCAAAATCTTGAAGTACTTCCTTTCAGAAACAAATAAACACTAAACAAAACATAATTGACAGGAGAAAAGATACACATATGAATACATATGCCCGACTACAGTATATAACAAAATACTGTGTTATTGAACAAAAACAGCCAATTCAATGAAATGTTGAACTTGGCTGTAAAGTCCTCCTTTGGTAGCTCAGCAGGTTTAAGGCAGAAGGTTGAAGAGGTTCCAGCAGACCAACATCAACAGGCCTGGAAAAACAAACAAGAAAACCATGGGTACTTTTCAACACTGACACCTACTGGTTGAGTCAAGTCATCAACAGGATCAACAGCATTATATCCTACAGACCATAGTGCAATGACCACAGTGCACAATGACCAAAGTGTACAACGACCACACTGCACAACAACCACACTGCATGATAAATGACCAAATGTCGACTTCACCCACCGTGAAAAAGGGGTTTCCCACAGCTTGAGGAAACCTGACTGGAGAGGCCTGTCAAAAGTGTGATGGAGGGAGAGCCAAGATCACCTGCAGGAGAAGAACAAGGAAACAAGTTTCGGAAAAACCCCCAATCTTTCAAAGTCACAGAACACTTCCTCTTTCCAAGGTGTGTGTGTGCTTGCAGGCGTGCGTTCATGTTTTCCTACCTTGTCAAGACTACAATGTAAAGACTACAATGTCCTGACAATTCACACGAGTGTTTGTGCATCTGTGTGTGTGTGTGTGTGTGTGTGCACGCTTGTGCACGATCACTCTTGCATTATGCAAAAACAGTTGTGTCAGCACAGTGAGCAAATGTACATTTTCAATAGCATTTTATGGTAGACATGAAAGCAGTAATTTAATTGCAGCCAGTCCTAAATCTTACCATTATCCCCAACAGATCCCCGGACAAAGAACACGTTAGGTGTTAAATTCAAGTTTGGGAGCAAAAATGGAGTCAAATTATCAGGGATGATGAAACTAAATTGGATTATTTTTATATTAGGATCATAAGCAAGTTGTTTATCCATCACCTCCACCTGAAAGAAAAGTATGAAATAATCAAAGTATGAAATAAGTTCAAACAGGGCTGTCTGTTGCACCCAAGGAGAATGAATCCACTGTATCGGTAATATCACAGAGACGTAAACGTACTTGTGTTTTGTTGATAAATGTAGTTCCATTGTACAAGGCGTGTTGAACAGTAAATGTTCCATTGTCATACACCACAATCATTGACTCATTGGACTGAAAAAAATAATATTTAACATCAGCAAGTTCATCAGATTTTGTTGTTGTAATTAATGAAGTATGTTTTGGTGATGAATGGAGAGGTTCCTGTAATGTCTAAGTATCTGATTTATAAAAGGTTGACATGGGTTGCCATACACAAACCTTAACAAATTAGAATTACTTGCCTTAATTTAACAAATCCCAAAACATACTTGCTTAAACTTTACCACTTCATTGCTATCCTTCAAATAAAATGAAATAAGGAAAACTGAATGTGTTGTGTTACCTTGATTTGATTAGTTAGTATTTCACTGATGATCCCCAGGTATCCCTTACGTGTCCCTGCAGGTGCGCTAATCTCCACTATGTAAGGTGGGCTGGTTGTGACAGAGACGTAAGTGCAGTTCCTGGAGTCATCTCTAACATCGCAGCCATTAGGTGCAGAGTAGCGCTTTCTTTGTCTCAAACTCTGTGGGGAAAACAGGAACTTAAACAAATATATATACATTTATTGTGGCAGATGGCAGGGAGTGGTGATTGAAGGAAAATATCTTGCAGCCTGCTGGCTCCACCCCCAAGCCTTATATGGACTTCCTGCCCCAACGAGTCAAGCCTGTGGGTCATTAAGCCATTGAGTGCTTGGGGATAAAAGAGGAAGCGGGCTGCACATGGGAGAAGTGGCTGTACGATTACTGGTTGGGAACTGGTTGCTGGATCCCCCCTCTACACACAACTACAAGAGAAATTCAGTTTGAATAACCTGCTAAATATCATCTAAAATGTATTTATCATGAGGGCCTTAAAAAAATTAACAACTAGTAATGCTACATACAGTTGAAGTCGGAAGTTTACATACACTTTAGCCAAATACATTTAAACTCAGTTTTTCACAATTCCTGACATTTAATCCTAGTACAAATTCCCTGTCTTAGGTCAGTTAGGATCACCACTTTATTTCAAGAATGTGAAAGTCAGAATAATAGTAGAGAATTATTTATTTCAGCTTTTATTTCTTTCATCACATTCCCAGTGGGTCAGAAGTTTACATACACTCAATTACTATTTGGTAGCATTGCCTTTAAATTGTTTAACTTGGGTTAAATGCTTTGGGTAGCCTTCAACAAGCTTCCTACAATAAGTTGGGTGAATTTTGGCCCATTCCTCCTGACAGAGCTGGTGTAACTGAGTCAGGTTTGTACGGCCTCCTTGCTCGCACACGCTTTTTCAGTTCTGCCCACAGATTTTTTTATAGGATTGAGGTCAGGGCTTTGTGATGGCCACACCAATACCTTGACTTTGTTGTCCTTAACTTTGGGAGCAGCGCACGAGGTGACCGTTTTGGAGACCCTGGCATGCCCAAAGTAAAATGCCTCCCATTCAGGCCCAGAGAATAGGATATGCACATATTTAGTACCATTGGATAGGAAACATTCTGAATTTTCTAAAAGCGTTAACATTTCGTCTGTGAGTAAAACAGAACGAATATGGCAGGCAAAACCCCGAGGACTTTCTGTCCTGGAAAAAGTGGTTTTGACACATTGCCTCATTTAGAGCCCCTCCCTTATGAAAATGCCCTTATAAGGGCATATGAATGCAGTACCTATCGCTTCCTCTGGATGTCAACAGTCTCGAGAAAGTGTTCTGATTCATTTTAGATGCTTTTAGAGTAGAGAAGAAGAGGAATAAGGAAGTGTCCACTGAGATGTCCTTACAAGAAAATGCGCGTTTCTTATCGCCCAGTTTATATTCCGGTTGAAATATTATACAACCTATACATTAAAGTGTTCCTAAGGATACATTTACAATGATGTTTGATTGTTCTTGGACAAGTTTATAGGTATAAGTTGAACGAGTTCTCTTCACGTTTCAATGGAGGAGTCGACGCTGTTTTTTCTGATTGTAATGCGCCAACCAAACGGAGATTTATGGATATAATACATTACTTTTTCTAACAAAAGAACCATGGATTGTCTTCGTTGGACACTTGGGAAGCCCTCAGCAGAAGTTCTTCAAAAGGTAATTGATTCGTTTTCGCTGTGAAATGTGTTTTCTGTGAACCATGGAGGCTTATGAAATTATGGTAATGGAAAAAATATGCTAGGTGCTACCCTCAAACAATCAAATGTGGTGCTTTCGCCGTGAAGCCTTTTTGAAATCTGACAACGCTGTGATATTGCCAAGAAGCAGAGCTTTTGATGACTATGAAGCACTTGTATATTGATGCATGTTTAATAATTAAACTTTTGGATTTTGAATTTGGCGCCTTGCATTTCACCTGGTAGTGTCGGGAGTGGGGCGCTAGCGCACCACCGCTCCCTAAGAAGTTAAGCCATTTTGCCATAACTTTGGAAGTGTGCTTTTGGAAGACCCATTTGCGACCAAGCTTTAACTTCCTGACTGATGTCTTGAGATGTTGCTTCAATATAGCCACATAATTTTCCTTCCTCATGATGCCATCTATTTTGTGAAGTGCACCAGGCCCTCTTGCAACAAAGCACCCCCACAACATGATGCTGCCACCCCCGTGCTTCACGGTTGGGATGGTGTTCTTCAGCTTGCAAGCCTCCCCCTTTTTCCTCCTAACATAACAATGGTCATTATGGCCAAACAGTTCTATTTTTGTTTCATCAGACCAGAGGACCATGTCTCCAAAAAGTACGATCTTTGTCCCCATGTGCAGTTGCAAACCGTAGTCTGTCTTTTTTTATGGCGGTTTTAGAGCAGTGGCTTCTTCCTTGCTGAGCGGCCTTTCAGGTTATGATGATATAGGACTCGTTTTACTGTGGATATAGATACTTTTGTACCCGTTTCCTCCAGCATCTTCACAAGGTCCTTTGCTGTTGTTCTGGGATTGATTTGCACTTTTCGCACCAAAGTACATTCATCTCTAGGAGACAGAACGCGTCTTCTTCCTGAGCGGTGTGACGGCTGCGTGGTCCCATGGTGTTTATACTTGCGTACTATTGTTTGTACAGATGAACGTGGTACCTTCAGGCTTTTGGAAATTGCTCCCAAGGATGAACCAGACTTGTGGAGGTCTACAATTTTCTTTTGAGGTCTTGGCTGATTCCTTTTGATTTTCCCATGATGTCAAGCAAAGAGGCACTGAGTTTGAAGGTAGGCCTACAAACATCCACAGGTACATCTCCAATTGACTCAAATGATGTCAATTAGCCTATCAGAAGCTTCTAAAGCCATGACATCATTTTCTGGAATTTTCCAAGCTGTTTAAGGGCACAGTCAACTTAATGTATGTAAACTTCTGACCGCCTGGAATTGTGATGCAGTGAATTATAAGTGAAACAATCTGTCTGTAAACAATTGTTGGAAAAAGTAGATGTCCTAACCGACTTGCCAAAACTATAGTTTGTTAACAAGAAATTTGTGGAGTGGTAGAAAAACTAGTTTTAATGACTCCAACCAAGGTGTATGTAAACTTCCGACTTCAACTGTACTACAAGAAAATTTTAAGCGCTCACCTTTTTGTTAAAAATGTAAATTTCTGAGGTGTTCTATACTCACTTTTGAGGACACAAGCTCAATTACATAGTACAAGTAATATGAACATAATACATATCATATTAATTAATTTTCCTATTCAACAAAAGTGGGTCAATAGGGCTTGAAATAATGTAAATGTTTTCTAAATATAGTAGCAATCAAAATCTAAACAACGTACTATTTAATTTCACCATTCGTATAACTGTAAAATAGAACTTATTCTACTTAGTGACAGTCCAACATTGGCACCATTTCACACTACTGATTACAGAGAATATTCTGTCCTGCGTCCTCTAAGTGACACAGAGACACGATTCAAAAACGCGCCGACTCGGTATAACCTTGGCTTTAAGCACAACATTTCGTCCCTTTGTGACAAAGCGAATTTGGTCTTGTTTAAATTCTACGAAATGAACGTTGTGAGCTGTAAATCCGAGATTGATATTGCTGCATTCTCTAGGCTCTACCCTTGCATATGCCTGATCACAAGTGGGGCTCCGATGCTCATAGCCAGAGGAAATCGACCCTTTGTCTGGATAGGCCAGAAAATGTGACACGTCACTCCTTATGCAAATGAGGTATCCAATTTCACACTCTCCCTCTCAGCTTCCCGCAGGCAGCGACAACTGAATGAGGAGACTCAGCTTTTGCACTGAGGATAAAGCCAATGTCACATGAAGCAATCTGCTCTAAATTTATGTTGCTTGCATCTGTCACCCCCCCCCAAAAAATTGCTTGCAACTTAGTTGCATCGCAAGAGATTGTATCAATCTTATTTCACACAACTGACTATTCAGTGTCCAATCAGTGAGCAAAAAAGGTTTATATGTCATATCATTGTTCACAGATCGCTATGCTCACAAAAATGTTCGTTGTTCGGTCGGAACTGGTCCAGAACTGCTACTAGACCCTTATTTAGGGGACTTGACATGGAAAAGGTTTTAAAGTTACTTCATTTTCAGAAAGGTTTTCTCAGTAATTACAAGGGACCACACCAGCCAATCTGGAATTAGCACTACACTCAACAGTGCCTGCTAACTGGAGTTAAAATAGTACAAGTATTATGTATCTACACTTGCACAAATGTGTCTGAGGACATTACCAAAAGTGCAAGTGGAGGTAAAACAGCAGCAGCAGCAGTAGTAGTAGTTTGAGTTGTTGACGTATCAGGAGTCATAGTAGTAGGACTAGGAGTAGCAGATGTAGCAGTAGGAGCCATAGTTGTGCTGGTCAGAGCTGTTTGGTGTAGAGCAGTAGTTATTGTATTAGGAGCAGTAGTTGCTGTAGTAGGAGCTGTAGTTGTTGTTGTAGGATCTGTAGTTGTTGTATTAGGATCTGTAGTTGTTGTATTAGGATCTGTAGTTGTTGATGTAGTAGGAGCAGTAGTTGTTGTATTAGGAGCAGTAGTTGTTGTATTAGGAGCTGTAGTTGTTGATGTAGTAGGAGCAGTAGTTGTTGTAGTAGGAGCAGTAGTTGTTGTAGTAGGAACTGTAGTTGTTTTATTAGGAGCTGTAGTTGTTTTAGTAGGAGCTGTAGTTGTTGTAGTAGGAACTGTAGTTGTTTTAGTAGGAGCTGTAGTTGTTTTAGTAGGAGCTGTAGTTGTTTTAGTAGGAGCTGTAGTTGTTGTATTAGGAGCAGTAGTTGTTGTAGTAGGAACTGTAGTTGTTTTAGTAGGAGCTGTAGTTGTTTTAGTAGGAGCTGTAGTTGTT
>QNTS01003829.1:58303-70868 GCA_003317085.1 Hucho hucho | reverse complement strand
TAGTAGGAGCTGTAGTTGTTTTAGTAGGAGCTGTAGTTGTTGTATTAGGAGCAGTAGTTGTTGTAGTAGGAGCTGTAGTTGTTGTAGTAGGAGCTGTAGTTGTTTTAGTAGGAGCTGTAGTTGTTGTAGTAGGAGCACTTGTGGTGGTGACAACTGAGGACAGTTGGTTTACTGGCCTGCTAGGCACTGCAATCCAAAATACACTGGAGGTCTGCATAAATGTTGACCTTGAAGAGGAAAACAGATAAAAGTGCCAATATTAGACTGCACACAAAATTCCTGAAATTTACTCAAAATACCCATTATTTCCAAAATCTCATGGTTGTAGGATTCGCAGTGCTCATTCAGTCCTGATTTTGCAGATTATCCATATCTAACCTAAGAGCTTTGGGAAAGTTTATGGAATTTTGCAACCCGGAACAAACATTTAGAGGCATCCTAATGGGGTAAAACTAGTTGAATCAACGTTGTTTCCACATAATTTCAAGATCTAAGTGATGACATAGAATCAACATGTAAAACTGATTGGATTTGGAAAAAGTCCTAAACGAAATGTAATTTCGTCTTTTTTCACCCAACTTTTAACTTTGGGTGACCAATCGGATTCCACGCTTCAAGATTGCTTTGATCACGTGGACTGGGATATGTTCCGGATAGCCTCAGACAACAACATTGATGTACGCTGATTCGGTGAGCGAGTTTATTAGCAAGTGCATCAGTGATGTTTTACCCACGGTGACTATTAAAACCTTCACCAAACAGAAACCGTGGATTGATGGCAGCATTCACGCGAAACTGAAGGTGCGAACCATTGCTTTCAATAATGGCAGTGCCACTGACACAGCCCACTACCAAAACCTGCGGGCTCTCCTTCACCGTGGCCAACGTGAGTAAAACATTTAAACGTGTTAACCCTCGCAAGGCTTCGGCCCAGACGGCACCCCTAGCCGCATCCTCAGAGCATGCGCAGACCAGCTGGCTGTTGTGTTTACGGACATATTCAATCAATCCCTATCCCAGTCTGCTGTTCCCACATGCTTCAAGAGGGCCACCACTGTTCCTGTTCTCAAGAAAGCTAAGGTAACTGAGCTAAACGACTATCGCCCCGTAGCACTCACTTCCGTCATCATGAAGTGTTTTGAGAGACTAGTCAAGGATCATATCACTTCCACCCTACCTGACACCGTAGACCTACTCCAATTTGCTTACTGCCCCAATAGGTCCACAGACGACGCAATTGCAATCACACTGCACACTGCCCTAACCCATCTGGACAAGAGGAATACCTATGTAAGAATGCTGTTCATCGATTACAGCGCAGCATTTAACACCATAGTAACCTTCAAACTTGTCATTAAGATCGAGACCCTGGGTCTTGACCCCACCCTGTGCCACTGGGTCATGGTCTTTCTGACGCGGCGCCCCCAGGTGGTGAGGGTAGGAAACAACATCTCCACCCCGCTGATCCTCAACACTGGGGCCCCACAAGAGTGCGTTCTCAGCCCTCTCCTGTACTCCCTGTTCACCCATGACTGCGTGGCCATGCACTCCTCCAACTCAATTATCAAGTTTGCAGACGACACTACAGTGGTAGGCTTGATTACCAGCAACGACGAGACGGCCTACAAGGAGGAGGTGAGGGCCCTCGGAGTGTGGTGTCAGGAAAATAACCTCTCACTCAACGTTAACACAACGAAGGAGATGATCATGGACTTTAGGAAACAGCAGAGGGAGCACCCTCATATCCACATCGACGGGACAGTAGTGGAGAAGGTGGAAAGTTTTAAGTTCCTCGGCCTACAGATCATGGACAAACTGAAATGGTCCACCCACACAGACAGCGTGGTGAGGCGGCGCAATAGTGCCTCTTCAACCTCAGGAGGCTGAAGAAATTTGGCTTGTCACCGAAAACACTCACAAACTTTTACAGACGCACAATCGAGAGCATCCTGTCGGGCTGTATCACCACCTGGTACGGCAACTGCTCCGCCCACAACTGCAAGGCTCTCCAGAGGGTAGTGAGGTCTGCAAAACGCATCACCGGGGGCAAACTACACCCCCTGATGTCACAGGAAGGCCAAAAAATATAATCAAGGACAACAACCACCCGAGCCACTGGCTGTTCACCTCGCTATCATCCAGAAGACGAGGTCAGTACAGGTGCATCAAAGCTGGGACCGAGAGTCTGAAAAACAGCTTCTATCTCAAGGCCATCAGACTGTTAAACAGCCATCACTAACATTGAGTGGCTGCTGCTGACATACTGACTCAAATCTCTAGCCACTTTAATATTTTAAAATTTGATGTAATACATGTATCATTAGCCACTTTATATAATGTTTATATACCCTACATTACTCATCTCATATGTATATACTGTACTCTATACCATCTACTGCATCTTGCCTATGCCGCACGGCCATCACTCATCCATATATTTATATGTACATATTCTTATTCATTCCTTTACACTTGTGTGTATATAAGGTAGTAGTTGTGAAATTGTTAGATTACTTGTTAGATTATTTCTGCATGGTCGGCACTAGAAGCACAAGCATTTCGCTACACTCGCATTAACATCTGCTAACCATGTGTATGTGACCAATACAATTTGATTTGATTTGATGACATGGTGACATTTTTTATTTCAGGTGCTTCCTACAGAAAAATTGTGTTGTGTTTGTGATGGCTTTAGCAGAGACTATGGTTGCCAAATTCCAGTATCTTCCAACCAGGATTTCTGGAAAACCTGGGAATTTGGGGAAAGTTACTGTAATTGTTCAACTCTAGTAGAGACTCACTTGACTACGATGTTGCCCAAGGAGGCTGAGGCTGGTGCTGTCCAGGTGACTGTTACTGATGATTTAGGCTGATTGTTGCTTTGACTCACCCCAGAGGCCTAATAGTAAAACAGCAGGTAAAGTCAATCAATAGAGAACAATTACATTGGTACACATTCATGTAAGGTAAGGCACTGATCATTGCTTATTGGTGGTTCTAGCTATAGTAGGTAAAGGTAACAAACTCTTGTTTGAGGTTGGAAAATTACGGTAACTTGCCCAAAATACCCAGGTTATAATTAGGAAATCTGGAATCCACTAGGATTTTTGCAACCCTAACTGTCATTTCATTATCTTTATTCATTATAATCTGGACCAGGAGTATTTCCTCAGTGTAGCCTGACCAGTAAAAACTCTCCTATTATTGTGCTCAAGTCAGTTTCATTTGAAATATTGATGAGTCAATATAATCCAATAAATCAGTAGGTAATGGTAACAGTGAAGACTATGGCCAGAATGTCCGGTGCTGTGTTGTAACTAGGGTTGCAAAATTCCAGAAACTCTCCCAAAATGTCCCAGGTTTTCCAGAAATCCCAGTTGGAGGATCTACAGATTCAGGAGGGTAGGTGCATGGTGGGAATACTCCAACTGGAAATGTTTCAGGAATTTTACAACCCTAACAGTAACTCACTGCGATCCCATTGCACGGCACAAGAACGATCCCAGTCCCACTGCCGAGAGAGAACGTTCCCACAGCCTTGTTCTGCCCTTCCTCATGGGCCTCCAGAAGAAACCCTTTATATGTGGTGGTTCCTGACAGAGTGACTGAGAAAGAGAGGGGGGGAGGGAGAGAAATGTAGAGAAAGGGAGAGAGATGGAGAGAGAGAGAATTAGATATTGAGTGCTGAAACGCTGGATGACAACTCCTTGGACTAAGTTATGATTCCCTGCCAATTAGCAATCTTGTATTGTCACGGCAAATGTGCTGGAATATGCTATGTGAAAGGTTTACATCCGAGCAGGGACGGACTGCCAAACGGCCATTCTGGTAAATTGTCTTTATTTGCCACATGCGCCGAATACAACAAGTGTAAATTTTGCAGGGGCCTCAAGGAATAAAATGGGTTGTGTATTAGAAATGTCCAGACAGATTACTGTTCCCACTCCGTTCCTTCATCTGAGACAATACAGTACTGATCGGGTAAGCCCAATAGTGTGTTTCAACCATCTTGGTGACTCACCTTGGATGGTGTCTCCTGGCTGGTAGGTGGTCTGGTTGACAGTGACAGTGTATGGTGAGGGAGAGCTCTGCCCTGTGCTGCCATGAAAACTATTATCAGGTAGCATTGAGCCACACTGAGAAGCAATGGAAGATCCTCCCCCACTGAAACCCTCCACTTGTGAAGCAGTCAGAGAGAGGAGAACATAGAGAAAACCCAACACTTCTCTGTATAGCAGATCTATATTGTGTGTTGTGTGTGTTAGAGAGCGAGTGAGAGAGAGAGGAAAAGAGAGAGCGAGAGAAAAAGAGAGGAAAAGAGAGAGCGAGAGGAAAAGAGAGAGAGAGAGAGAGAGAATAAGAGTTACGGGAGAGAAAACATAGGATATCTCATATAATTTGACGTGACCCAATGAATCCATTTACAAAGACATATCTATAAATGATAATATTTCTAATGAGATTATTGCCATTTTATAACTACAAACATACGGTATATAGGTAATGAACAGTTGCCTGGGCAGTACAGACAATGTAACAGCTGTGGAAATATAAACTCTGACCTTTTGTCATTAAATCTCTTTGTTTAGACAGAAAGTTTAACAGTAGTAACAACTATATAACTAGTCATAATTACACTGTAATAATAATTAAGTTTAAATACCAAATCTATAATGTTAACATATAAAGGTAGGGAAAACCCCCTGGAATGATCTTAATGTAAGAGCATACATGAGCCTCCATGTTAGAAGATATTGAAACAAATATCCAGTCTTGTTCAATAGAACCTCATCCAAAAAAAGACAAGTATTCAGGTAAATTATGTATTAGGCTATTTATTATCTATCTCTAGCATGACGTCTTAAACCCTAATTTCTAATGTTACTGAGGACAATTATTATTATTGCTATTAAAACAACAAAAATACATTACAAAGACAACGTGTATGGGTGCTCTCATCAGTGGGTGCTCTAGTCAGTGGGAGCACTCGTCCCCACTTGCCTGAGACGCCGGCATGGCGAAGCCCCCAGCCCAAAGGGATTTTCCAGGGCGGGAAGGACAAAGCCCTGCCTGACGCCCAGGCTGGTATGGAAGTGAGCGCACACATAACCACCACGACCTGCACACACACCTCTCACACCGTGAAACCAAAACACAAAACAGAAATAACTAAACACAAATCACACAATAATCCCATCCCCACCCTCACCTCTGATTGGAGGAGATCAAACATTTATACTATTCATGTGTCTATGTATTTATTCCAACACTCATTAATTCCAACCTTCAGACAAATCAACCCATCTTTCCCAGTAAATCATCATCCTACCATTTTCTCTTGCAACACATCCCTCCATTCACTAGTGACTGACAATTATTTGTTAGTGTTATTAACATAGGCCTTTAAAATAATTAGTAGTGAAAGTAGTTCATGAAAATATGGCTTACCAGGTTGATTTAACTTCAGCTAGACGAGTGTTGAATTGAACTGTTTCAAGGACGTGATATACAACCGAGTGTGAATCAGAGCTTGGCACACAGAGACCGTATATATCAGGTCCCACGTCATGGCAACAAAAATAAAGACACACACACAGAGAGAGACACACACACACACCATTTTGACATGTTTTTGAGTGTACCATAGCTGTGACAAGACAATAAATGTGAAAGTTAAACTTTTAACTTCACAGTAGATTGTTGTTTGTCTAACAAAAGTTTCATTTACCTGTTAAAATACATATAAGTAACAAATGGGGGCCTACAGTAAGGTTTTATATATGGATCTTAAAGTGGGTCATGAACTATGAAGCATTAAAGGCTACATTGTTTCCACATATATTT
This sequence comes from Hucho hucho, assembly GCA_003317085.1. Classification (NCBI taxonomy): domain Eukaryota; kingdom Metazoa; phylum Chordata; class Actinopteri; order Salmoniformes; family Salmonidae; genus Hucho; species Hucho hucho. The sequence goes on along the minus strand of QNTS01003829.1, from coordinate 65,024 downwards.
TTATTTACTTTTGAATTCCAGTCTGACTCTGAATCAAGTCTGGTTGGTTTAACATTTTAATCTTATGGAAGAACCAAGCAAACAACCAAATGAAAGTACACTGATACATAGATTCCCTTTGTCATTAAGTCTCTGTTGACACGACAATGACAAATCATGCAACACATTTGGAAAACACACAACAAGATAGCACTTATTAACTGTTTCCTCATTATGGTTTATGATCAGAATATGAAGTAACTCTACTCTTGAATTGTATTGCAACATAATAGAATCCCCTCCCCCCAAGTATATTTTTCATTTTATTCTTCAACTTTTTCTTATTTTCTAGCCTTTGGAATATGTTTTTTTTTTCAGGACTATTTCAGCTTACTCTCTATGCCAAATTTCCTCCCCTATATGTTTTAGAAACCAAGTTGCCTCTCGTCTCTCTCTGCCCTCTCAGGTCCTGAAGCAGTGTGGATTTTCTATAGCATCAGATGGCCTAGTGAGGCGCTGTGTAGCTCCAGAGGCTCACACTCCACTCATTGGCTCCAGGGTGAAGTTTCCACCTGCAGTATGAATAGATCTTGGATCAGCTTCCCCTCCCCCAATCATAACCATAACCAATAGTGGGAAATATGCTACACTGACCCAAGATCAGCAGCTAGGGGAAACTTCACCCCATTGACTGATTCTGTTGGAGGGTGTAGAATCGGTTTAATCATTGCTGTGTTTTAAGGACTTAAACAATAATTTTGTCTGAAAATGTAATAATTAAATAAAACATGTAATGACATGAAATATGACACTTAACTAGTTAGGGTGTAAAATTCAATATCAATCAACTAACAATTGCAACTCTGTTGATGTGCAGCAACTTATTAGGGTTAGGGCCAGGTTTGGGGTTTAAGGTTAAGGTTATGGTTAGAGTTATGGTTTGGGGGACAGGGATAGGTTATGTTAGGTTAGGGCAAGGGTTAAGGTTAGTGAATAGTCAGTTGAACAATTTCTTGATAGTTAGTTGATAAACCATATGTAGGGGGACTTACCAAATAAAGTGTTACAAAAATAAACAATTAAATATAATTACTTAAAGATTACAATATGGCGCCAGAGAGTTTTATGGACAACATTATTATCTTGTACTTTGGATATTGAAATGCATCTGTTGTGTTCTATGCCTTTACGGAAAGTCATATGTTGACATGACTAAACAAGGTACAAGAAGAGAATCTATGATTTACTTGTTGCTAAGGCAACAAACTGACTGTGATAGATTCTAACAGACTCCATCCACAAAGTATAGTGATGAAGAGACTGAAGAGTCACATGCAGGCAGACCTTGGAGAGAGGAAGTCACTTCACTGAAACAAGACTAACTGAGATATCCTACTATTGAGGTGAGTGATACTTTTTACCGTAATATCTCAAAATAGTTACATTCTTCTCCTGTATGTGTTTCTCCCTATTTCTAATGTTATTGGAAAGTGGTTGCTTTTGAATGCACCGCTAACTGAAACAATACAAGTATTAAATTGTCATACTAAAAGTATCAGGACTCAGGATGAGACCCACATGCAGAGTTCGAATCACAGATGTTTATTTACAAAACAGGGGGCAGGCAAACGACAGGTCAAGGGCAGGCAGAGGTCAGTAATCCACAGCAGTGTCAGAAAGGTACAGAACGGCAGGCAGGCTCAGGGCAGGCAGAATGGTCAAAACCAGAAGAACTAGAAAACAGGGACTAAAGAGAACAGGGGTATGGAAAAACACGCTGGTAGGCTTGACGAGACAAGACAAACTATCAACAGTATCAAATCAAATCAAATGTTATTGGTCACATACACATGGTTAGAAGATGTTAATGCGAGTGTAGTGAAATGCTTGTGCTTCTAGTTCCGACCATGCAGTAATATCTAACAAGTAATCTAACAATTTCACAACAACTACCTTAAAAGTGACTAGTGATATATTTATTACATCCAATTTTTTATTATTAAGTGGCTAGAGATTTGAGTCAGTATGTTGGCAGCAGCCACTCAATGTTAGTGATGGCTGTTTAACAGTCTGATGGCCTTGAGGTAGAAGCTGTTTTTCAGTCTCTCGGTCCCAGCTTTGATGCACCTGTACTGACCTCGCCTTCTGGATGATAGCGGGGTGAACAGGCAGTGGCTCGGGTGGTGTAGGTGTCCTGGAGGGCAGGTAGTTTGCCCCTGGTGATGCGTTGTTCAGACCTCACTACCCTCTGGGACAAACAGAAAACAGGTATGATGCCATGATTACAGTATACTGTATATGTGATAACCTTTGTATGCTTGCAATGAGCAATGATGGAAAAGTACTGGGTAAATGGAGATGTACTTTAGTTCTCAGGCTGAGAATTGTCTGCACCCGCTGATAGTCACACAGGCTCAAGGCCGAGATAGTAGAGTGAGAAACCACAGCCTAGACATGTTTTCTCATCTTAGAATCTTTCTATCTAATCCAGTGCAACAATGTTAAGGTATGATTGACGGTAGGTTGTCCACACCCACTAGTATAATGAGCTTTGTCTCCTGTTTCGCCACACAGATCTTTACTATAGACTACTGAGGTTTTCTGAATGTGAAACTCTGTCTGCAGTTGCATTTTATTACTAAAGAGTTTTATACCAAGGTTCCTGTGTCTGTGTCATCTATCTGGAAGACTGATTGTTATATAAAGGAAACTTACATCACCCCATGCAAACGACCACCCAACACAGCCAAACCATGTTACATTTCCTTAATCCACCACAACTGTCTCAATGTGTCGAACCAACTGATATCTACTGGATGAAGTAGCAAATATTCTGTCCTCTGTTTTCTCTTGCGAGTTCTAAGAACTGTTTGTTCTTAGATTAGAGGATAAGGAGACTTTGTTCGGAATAGAGATACCTCGTTCCGAACATGCAAGTTTCAGAGTACAGAGGGTGGGGGCAAGAACGCAAGATGTGCACAGCCATGGTGGATTAGGTACAGAGAAAACCGCAATTTACACAACCAGAGTACCAGGATTGTACATACCTATCATTTAAAGCAGGGGTGGGGGACGTCCGGCCTACGAGACCGTTTGATCAGGCCCCAGAGTCAATTCATAAATACATAAAAAATATATTTAAAAAAACCTATAGATGTCATTTTTCCACAAAAATAAAATAAAAAAAATCTGACTGAACCAGCTTCTCAGCGATCTGCTGTCAAACGTGAAATCGTTCGAAGCGAAATTAAAGCTGTGGCAAGTCCAACCTGAAAGGTGTAACAGTGCATTTTCCTAGTCTGCAAGGACAAGAGCCTGAGATTACATCGGAATATGCCTGTGAGTGTGGAAAGCTCGCGAAGGCATTTTGTGAGTGGTTTCAGGATGGGAAAAGTAAACTGGAGTTAAACATATTTGCAATGCCGTTTAACGTCGAACCAGCGGATGTGCTGGATGGCCTACAACAAGTCATTGAACTGCAAAGCAATGACGAGCTCAAAGCCAGGTAAAACATCCCTCTCCTTGAGTTCTACAGCATTTTCCTGTTCTGATGAGACATGCACTTAAATTTGCATCGGTGTTCATGACGACCTACTGCTGTGAGCAGTTCTTTTCCAAACTGACTATTGCAAAGACTCGATTCCACTCAAGACTGACTGACAAACCTGGAAAACCAGCTGCGAGTAGCGTCATCTTCACTGCCAGCTGACATCAAACGCGTCAAAGATAAGCAGTTTCAGCCATAGCATTAGAGGTGAGTTTGAACAAGTAATCATAATAACAACAACAACATTATTTACAATACTAATATGTATTTAAATAGGACTAGCACTTTTCTAAATACTCAAGGACAGAATAAACATCATAAAAGTCATATTTAAACTATAAAACCAATGTTAGTGTAAATAAAGCATAAAATAGCAAATTTTAATAATACGGCCCCCGAATTCATTTATAAATATCCAAATGGCCCTTGATGGCAAAAAGGTTCCCCACCCCTGATATGAAGTGATGCTAACACTAATTTCTCTCAGAGCGTTCAGAGCGCACACTTGATGCTCTGGCCAATGATTTGTTTACTTCTGGATGACATGAAAACAGCCTAACCAGCTCTGCTGGCAACAATTTCAGTACGCTTTTTTGCAGACGTTTACTGACATCGGCCATATTACACGGGTGTTGTACAAGGAACCTAGCTAGGTAAACAACGTGTAAGATCACACACACGTCACGTAGCGTTAGCTAACGAGCCAGCCAGCTAACGTTAGCTAGTTAAACAACAATGAACATAGTGCCAAATCATGTCGTTACTACCCTGCATGAATCTGCTGAGAGCTAACCAACCAGGTTCAATGTTAGCTAGCTAGGCTCTAACTATCAAAGCAAACGGTTCTGGGATAGGGTGCCTGTATCAGTTTTACATTTAAGACACTGAGGAGAAGAGGAAGAGGGGCTAAACGCGTGTCTGCGGTTTCTGGATATATGCAATCTGTGTATTATTCTTAACTGGATTGCTCTGGTACGATTACATATAGATATTGTTTTTGCACATCTCCAAATATCCTCCCACATCTCTTCGTCAATAGTAACAGACAATTCTTTCTCCCACACTTGTTTCACCCTCTGTGTGTCAACAGCAGAAAAGTACCGTAAAGCATCATAAAACAGACTTACAGACATTTTCCTTTGTGGGAAAAAAAGCATTATTTCAATGACAGACACATCAGGGTTGCCAATTAAGGTGGTGCTCTTCAAGATATAATGTTTTACTTGTAGAAAGCGGAAAAAGTCCTGCTTTGGGAGTCGGTATTTCTCAACAATCTGCTCAAATGACAATAAAATCTTATCAGTAAATAAATAATTTAGTCTGCGTATGCCCTTATTAAGCCAAAAGTTAAAGCCAGCATCCAGCAATCCTGGACCAAAATCTGGGTTGTTAAGAATTGGGGTAAGAGCAGAGGTTAGCTTGGACCTTCCCAAAAAACGTTGAACTGACCTCCATACTTTGAGTGTGTTAAGTGTAATGGGATTACTGCAGTGATCTTTTACAGACTTGAAACTTCTGAAAAATAAAAGATCCTGTAAGGGGTATTTTGAAAATGAAGTCTCAATATCTAACCAAGTAGAGGAGTCATCATTTGTGATCCAGTCAGAAATATAACATAGGTGGGCACACCACTGATAGAACCTAATATTGGCAGATACAAGCCGCCCATAGAACTTGGCAACTGCAATATTGCCATCTTAAGTCTTGGCTTGCGTTTACTCCATATAAAGGAACAGCCATCCATTTACATCCTTTATTACCTTATTGGAGAGTAATACTGGTATCATTTGGATTGGGTAAAGTAGTCTAGGTAAAATGTTCATTTTCAAGAGGGATATTCTACCCAACCATGAAACCGGAAGAGAGTTCCAGCGCTCTGTCACGCCCTGACCTGTATGAGCCTGTTATTGTCTCTGTTTGGTTTGGTCAGGGTGTGAGTTGGGGTGGGCATTCTAGGTTCTTATGTATTTCGTTGTTTTGGCTGAGTATGGCTCTCAATCAGGGACAGCTGTCTATCGTTGTCTCTGATTGGGAACCATACTTAAGCAGCCCTTTTCCCCTCCAGTGTTTGTGGGGAGTTGACTCTGTTAGGGTGTATGTTGCTGTTGGTGCGACACCATTTGAGCTTCGTTCGTTGTTTTGTTTCGGTGAGTTGAAAGAAATAAACATGTTTTTCTCAACCCGGCACGCTGCGCCTTGGTCGATTAATGAAGATTGTGACAGAACTTCCCACCACCAAGAGACCAAGCAGCGTGCTTATCTGGAGTCCTGGACATGGGAGGAGATCTTGGACGGTAAGGGACCCTGGAGGCAGGCTGGGGAATACCGCCGTTCCAAGGAGGAGCTGGAGGCAGCGAAGGCTGAGCGGCGTTTCTATGAGGAGAAATATGGAGTATGGACACCTGATCAGCAGAAGTATGCGGGAACACAGCTGGCTTTTAAGCCCGAGAGGCAGCCCCAAAGATATTTTGGGGGGGGGCACACGGGGAGTTTGGCTGGGCCAGGTTGGAGACCTGGGCCAGCTCCCCGTGCTTACCAGAGGGAGCATCGCACTGGTAAGGCACCGTGTGAGGCGGTGAAACGCATGGTGTCACCAATGCGTGTTCACAGCCCGGTGCGCGACATGCCAGCTTCCCGCATCTGTCGTGCTAAGGGGAGTGTTCAGCCTGGAAGGAGTGTGCCGGCTCAGCGCTCTTGGTCTCCAGTACACCTCCTCGGACCAGGATATCCTGCGCCGGCTCTGCGTACTGTGTCTCCGGTGCGTCTCCACAGCCCAGTATGTCCTGTGCCAGCGCCCCGCAGTGGCCAGGCGAAATTATCCATTCAGCCAGGATGGGTTGTGCAGGCTGTACGCTCGAGACCTCCAGTGCGTCTCCACGGCCCAGTGTATCCTGTCCCTTCTCCACGCACCAGGTCCCCTGTGCGCATCGAGAGCCCGGCACGTCCTGTCCCTGCTCCACGCACCAGGTCCCTTGTGCGTCTTCAGAACCCGGCACGGCCTGTTCCCGCTCCATGCATCAAGTCCCCTGTGCGCATCGAGAGCCCGGCACGTCCTGTCCCTGCTCCACGCACCAGGTCCCCTGTGCGTCTTCAGAGCCCGGCACGTCTTGTCCCTGCTCCACGCATCAGGACTCCTGTGCGCATCGAGAGCCCGGCACGGCCTGTCCCTGCTCCACGCATCAGGTCCCCTGTGCG
>QNTS01003829.1:26562-45362 GCA_003317085.1 Hucho hucho | reverse complement strand
TACATATCCCAACCAGAAGCCATGGATTACAGGCAACATCCGTACTGAGCTAAAGGCAAGAGCTGCCGCTTTCAAGAAGCGGGACACTAACCAGCACGGTTATGTTGTACCTCTCTTACTCCACGAGGGATAACACAGATATGTTTTGCAAATGTTCTTAAGAGTTAGGATTGTTATTGACAGTTGCTCCCCCCCGAGGACAATGGAACAAATGGTTTGCCATGTCGTATGAGCGGGGGAGGAGAAAAGACAGGCCCCATCCTGTCCTTAATTATCTTACAAACCAAGTCTATCACAAAGGCCATAGACCTATCCCCACCTCCTCTTACGACCCTTAAGTACCCAAACGCGGGGTGAAGAGGGTCAAAAGTAGACACTTGTACAATTACCATATGTTACACAGAACTAGTCAACCATACATCTGGCACAAAATGTGCTGATTTCAAGGAAAGGGGAGAAGAGAGGAATACTTAGTCTGAGGCCTCCTTAGTTCTAAGGATGAAAATGGCGCCAAAGGTGCTATGGAACGTTAGACCACTTTCCAAAACAATGTGTCAAAGTGAATGGCTCATCACATGATTGGTAAGAACCAAATATACAGTACCAGTCAAAAGTTTGGAAACAAATCAAATCAAATCAAATGTATTTGTCACATACACATGGTTAGCAGATGTTAATGCGAGTGTAGCGAAATGTTTGTGCTTCTAGTTCCGACCATGCAGTAGTATCTAACAAGTAATCTAACAAATTCACAACAACTACCTTATACACACAAGAGTAAAGGAATGAATACGAGTATGTTCATATAAATATATGGCTGATCGGCGTAGGCGTAGGCGTAGGCAAGATGCAGTAGATTGTATGGAGTACAGTATATACAAATGAGATGAGTAGTGTAGGATATTAAGTAAACATTATATAAATGGCATCGTTTAAAGTGGCTAGTGATACATTTATTTCATCCAATTATAATTATTAAAGTGGCTAGAGATTTGAGTCGATGGCCGAACGGCATAGGCAAGATTGAGTAGATGGTTTAGAGTACAGTGTATACATCTGATATGAGTAATGTCGGATATGTAAACATTATATACAAAATTGTTTAAAGTGGCTAGTGATACACCTACTCATTCAAGGGTTTTTCTTTATTTTTACTATTTTCTACATTGTAGAATAATAGTGAAGAAATCAAAACTATGAAATAACACATATGGAAGCATGTAGTAACCAAAAAAGTGTTGATATATCATGATATATTTTATATTTTAGATTCTTAAAAGTAGTCACCCTTTGCCAGAACCACTGACCTTTTCCCTGTTTCATATCTGTCATAACGGAAACCCAACTGAACCAGACAACACTCAGCTAAAAATATACGTAAGTACGTCATTGTATTTAATTTCCCTTTGGGTGAAGCTGTGTCTGTGTAAAAGTGGTGGCAGTATCTGATTATTGTAAGGCTATTAGTCTGAATTTCACATCAATGACCAATACTGTTTAGACACTGTCCACAACGGGTGTTAATCTGTAACCAGGCCGGTCTATCCCTGATTAGGGACCCTATAATTGCACGTCTGTGAAACCTTACTGATGTAGCTTCTCCTTCACTTCTCTTGTTTTCACGAATAAGAACTTCCAATTCTCCAAAGTCCTGTGGAAGTGTTATCACATCTGCCTATGCGTACATAAGCTATTCAATTTATCTGTAGAGTTTCCCACGTCAAATTAATCAATAAATGATCTTGAATATCCATAGCCAAAGTCACAACACTTATAAGACATCTCGCTACAAATCTCAGATGAGCCATCAAACAGGCAAAGCATCAATACAAAACTAAGACCCAGGCAACACCATCGTTCAGTTTGCTGACGACACAACGGTAGTTGGCCTGATCACTGACAATGATGAGACAGCCTGTAGGGAGGATGTCAGTGACCTGGCAGTGTGGTGCCAGGACAACAACCTTCCCTCAACGTCAGTAAGACAAAGGAGCTGATCGTGGACTTCAGGAAACGGAGGCTCGAGCACACCCTCATCCAGATCGACGGGGCTGTAGTGGAGAGAGCTTCAAGTTCCTCAGTGTCCACATCACTAAGGAATTATTATGGTCCACACACACCAACACAGTCGTGAAGAAGTCCCCCTCAGGAGACTGAAAAGATTTGGCATGGGCCCTCAGGTCCTCAAAAAGTTAAACAGCAGCAGAATTGTTAGTTAAATAATTAACCAAATAGCTACCCAGAATATCTGTATTGACCCTCTTTGCTCTAACTCTTTTGACTCATCAAATACGCTGCTGCTACAGTTTATTATCTATCCTGTTGCCTAGTCACTTTATCCCTACCTAAATGTACATACTGTATCTACCTCATTTACCTCGTACCCCGGCCCATCGACTCTGTACTGGTACCCCGTGTATATAGCCAAGTTATCATTACTCATTGTGTATTCCTCTTGTTATTATTTTTCTATTTTTCTATCTGCATATTTGGAAAGTCTACACCTGTTGTTTACAAGCATTTAACCTCTACAAAATCGGCATCCCCTCCACAGGACGGTTGAGCTAACGTAGGCTAATGTGATTAGCATGAGGTTGTAAGTAACAAGAATATTTCCCAGGACATAGATATATCTGATATGGGCAGAAAGCTTAAATTCTTGTTCATCTAACAGCACTGTGCAATTTACAGTAGCTATTACAGTGAAAGAATACCATGCTATTGTTTGAGGAGAGTGCACAGTTATAAACTTGAAAATGTATTAATAAACCAATTAGGCACATTTGGGCAGTATTGATACAACATTTTGAACATAAATGCTATGGTTCATTGGATCAGTCTAAAGCTTTGCACATACACTGCTGCCATCTAGTGGCCAGAATTGAAATTGCTCCTAACCTGGAATAGTACATTGTGACCTTTCTCTCGCATTTCAAAGATGACATTTTTTTTATTTTTTAAACAACAACAAAAAAACTGTTTTTTTCTCTGTATTATCTTTTACCAGATCTAATGTGTTCTATTCTCCTACAATAATTTCACATTTCCACAAACTTCAAAGTGTTTCCTTTCAAATGGTATCAAGAATATGCATATCCTTGCTTCAGGTCCTGAGCTACAGGTAGTTAAATGACATACCCAAATCTTAGGTGAAAATTGAAAAAAAGGTCCAATCCTTAAATATCATGGAATATATTTGAACAATTTTGTTTCTAAATTCAATCACCTTCTTCATCCTCATCATTCAGTTCATTGAAATTAAATTTTGAAGTTGTGGTTTATATCTCCCATTCATTGTCAGGTAGAGACAGATTAGGCCTTGGGACCCAAAAGCATAATCAGTGCTCTAACTCCCCTTTGCGGTGGTCTGGAGCAATGAAGCAGTGACACAGGGTACTGTACTAAACCACAAATTACCTCTAAATCCCGCAGCATAATCTCAACCACTGTACAACCCTCTTCAAATATATACTCAAATCACAGGGGATGATGAGCTAGCTATACAGACCAGTGGTAATTTATCCTACATGTTGGGAATGAAGCCCAATAAATGGGTGGCTGTGACAGATAGATTATTCCCACACCCTGCAGATATACATTCCGTGTTTTACAACATGTTTGTGTATACCGACATTATGTACCCCTCCTGCGAACAGTTCATACAGATGGAAAGGATGGGGATGTAGTTACTGTTAACTATGACAAGCCACACTACGTACCAGTAAGCAAGATATATATTGGAAATATCCAGGTTGAGATTCAAACGGATCAGAACGAAAACACAGAGTTTACTTACGGTAAAGTGTTTGTAAAACTCCACTTTAGACCCGTCATAGCTTCTCTACATATCTACAATATATATATATATATGATATATAATCATAATAAAAAATGGTTATGGTACACAACCACCATCTTGATCCTAACCGCCATTTATCATACTAGGTTGATCATGTGGGTAATGGATTACCAAGTTATCATGGAACCCAGACCATGTATGGTTTGGGGATAGGGGGTATATTTCGTAACCTCTTTAGGATGGTTATACCATTTATGAAGAGAGGCATTAGCATAGCCAAACCTCATTTAAAATCAGCAGCCAAAAATATAGTAAGTGAGGTGGTGGCTAATGCTATGACTAGACGGGCGTCATCAGATGCTGAACATCAAGAAGGATCAGGCCTCATGCTGTTGTTACGAAGACCAAAAAAGAGACCTCCGTGTACAAGACGTATGCCCGCCCTTAAGAGTGGAGGTTAACAGCTAGAAAAAAGTCAGTAAGTCAAAGACGACGTAAAGTGAGGAGGTCTCAACCAAAAACAGCTAAAATAATATTTTATAAAAGAACAAGCAACATGGCTCTTTTACACCGCATGTCCTCTGAAGCTATAAAGACAGAGCTCGATCTTTTCACGGCCCCCTCAACACAAGTTTCAATAGATCGGTCCTGTTATGTGGAGATAGCCCCACTCTCTGCCATTACAGACAATGGACCTATAGAGGTTTTCATCCCAGGCCATGGTGACAACTACCTGTACCTCAACAACACCTTATTACATTTACGTCTCAAAGTGACCAAAAGAGATGGTACTAATATTGCAAATGATGCCAAAGTTAGTCTCATTAATTACCCCTTTGGCTACCATCTTCTCCCAAGTGGATGTGACTTTGGGTGATAGCCTTATCAGTCAAAGCAGTGCCACCTATCCTTATAGGGCTATCCTGGAATGTTTACTAAACTACTCCGAAGACACACTGAAGACAGAATTTAGCGCAAGGCTGTTTAGCAAGGATACTGCAGGAGCTTCTTGGAAGACATAGACCCCACGACCGGTGAAAACCAAGGACTGGAGGCACATGAGGTCTACTGTGCAGCCTCTCAAGAATTTCATCTGCTAGGTCCTATACACTGACATTTTCTTCACTCTTAAATTCTGTTGATTTAAGGATAAAATTAACAAGGGCCAAGGATGAGTTTTGTCTGATGGCTGCCCAAGACGCTGACTTTAGTTTATAAGTGTTGGGGGCTACATTTATTTTATTAAAAAAGTGTCTATCTCCAGCAGTTCGTTTGGGTCATTCACAGGCTTTGATGAAAGGAAATGCCCTTTACACTCCAAAGAATTACCATGAAATCATTCAGCATACCTGTGGGGAGTAGAATCTGCAGTCAAGAAAACCTGTTTTTAGGCACATTACCCCTCTACATCGTTATAGGATTGGTTAATCTCACCTCTAATACAGGCAGCTTACATAAAACAAACTTAAATTTTCAGCATTTAAATGCAGAGTATGTACAGTAGCTCTCTGTCAAGACGGACGTCAGGTCCCAGCTAAGGTCCCAGCTTTGGGGCGGCAGGGTAGCCTAGTGGTTACAGCTAAGGCAAACCACAATTCAATAACAACATATCCGTGCACAAATTTTACAATTGATTCCTGGCTACAGGGACACATCTAAATGATCTGTCTTTACCTATTGACAGAAATGATTTTGAGGAGGGTTACACATTGTATGCTTTCAATTTATCACCAGATGAAGACACCTCAAGAAATCTGTCTGTGGTGTCCAACGGGATTGTACAGTTTAGATCGTACCGTTAGTATGATTGTTTATGCATGCTCTGATTAATTCTTGGAAGTGAATGCCAGAAGACAAGTCTTAGTGGATTATTAATTAAGATATTAAGGATCAGTGAGCAAAACATGAATACCCAAGAGCTACAGATTCAAATTTGATGATGTCAGAGAAAGCCACAAGCTCATGTAAATCAAAGATGGCGTAGCAGTCAGACGTCTTTGTCTTTGTCGTGTCCTGTGTATATATATTTTTTTTCTTCAAATATATTTTGTTGATATTTTTTATATTTTTAACCTCAATTTCAACATACTCTCCTGCAACCTGCCTCACCCAATGTGATATGGATCTGCTATTTTCTTTACTTTAGAACCGGAACCCCCAACAGAAGCTAGCTAGCTAAATAGCTACTAGCTTGTAGTCAGTGAGCCACTGCTATTGGTCATCAGCAAACCTCTGCCCGATCAACTCCTGCCTGTCTGCACAGTGCGATTCAACCCAGAGCATATAGGACTGCTTTTTCTCTACCACATCTACCACATCTCCACATCTCCGGATTCCTACCTCAAGCTCTGAAACTTTTCGCCTGGATCATCGCAGCTAGCTAGCTGCTATCTGAGTGGCTACTCCTGGCTAACGTCTCTGTCCAGAAGCAAGCACCAGTTAGCCTGGAGCTGGCCTCATGCTAGGCCCATCTTCTGGCTAGCTGAAGAGGTCCATCAGCCACTTCTTGGGCTACAATACCACATCTCCGGATTCCTACCGCAAGCTCTGAACCTTTTCACCTGGATCATCGCAGCCAGCAAGCTGCTATTTGAGTGGCTACTCCTGGCTAACATCTCTGTCCCAGCTAGCTGAAGAGGTAGGTAGCCTAGTGGTTAGAGCGTTGGACTTATAACCGGAAGGTTGCAAGGTCGAATCCCCGTACTGAGGCGGTAGAAATATGTTGTTCCGCCCCTGAACAAGGCAGTTAACGTCTCAGGGAGTGGTGGGTTGCTAGCGACCCACTCCCGACACTACCAGGTGAAATGCAAGACAAAATTCCAAAATTGAATTATAAAAAATGCACCAATATACAAGTGTTCCATACTCATCAAAAGCTCTGCTTCTTGGCAATATCATAGCGTTGTCGGATTTCAAAAAGGCTTTACGGCGAAAGCACTACATTTGATTGTGTGAGGCTAGCACCTCACATATTTTCCATAACCATACCAGCGCGGTCGATAGAAAATGCAATTCACAGGGAAAACCTGTGCCTTACCTTTTGTAGAACGTCTGCAGAGGGCTTCCTAAGTGTCCAACGAAGACAATCCATGGGTATTTGGTTAGAAAAAGTAATTTATTATATCCTTAAATCTCCTTTTGGTTGGCGCTTTGTGTTCAGAAAATCCAATGTGACGAGAACNCCTATACACTGCTGACATCTAGTGGAATCAGTAGGTACTACATCCAGGGTCCTGGTATAAATACTTTTTTATAGGCAGTGCCTCAAAGTGAGCTATAAGCCAAAAGGAATGACATTTCCGGATGGAAAAATCTCTGTTTTTTTGCCTGCCAAATGACTTCTCTTACACTCACAGACAAAATGATAACACTTTTGGAAACCTCAGAGTGTTTCCTATCCAATAGTACTAATTATGTGCATATCCTATTTTCTGAGCCTGAGTGGCAAGCATTTTACTTTGGGCACGCACGACTCTCCAAAACCGACCCCTCAGCTGCCGCTCCCTAACAAGATAACCCACTGTTCCTATGTTTCACTTGGCTACTCATGCCTCTCCCTAATGTCAATATGCCTTGTCCATTGCTGTTTTGGTTAGTGATTATTGTCTTATTTCACTGTAGAGCCTCCAGCCCTGCTCAATATGCCTCAGCTAGCCCTTTTGTTCCACCTTCCACACATGCCTTGACCTCATCTGGTTAAAATAGTGTCTCTAGAAACAAAACCTCTCTCATCGTCACTCAATGCCTATGTTTACCTCCACTGTATTCACATCCAACCATACCCTTGTTTGTACATTATGCCTTGAATCTATTCTTCCGTGCCCAGAAACCTGCTCCTTTTACTCTCTGTTCCGAACGCACTAGACGACCAGTTCTTATAGCCTTTAGCCGGACCCTTATCCTACTCCTCCTCTGTTCCTCTGGTGATGTAGAGGTTAATCCAGGCCCTGCAGCGCCTAGCTCCACTCCCATTCCCCAGGCGCTCTCATTTGTTGACTTCTGTAACCGTAAAAACCTTGGTTTCAAGCATGTTAACATTAGAAGCCTCCTCCCTAAGCTCTGCCAACCCGGATGTCCTAGCCGTGTCTGAATCCTGGCTGAGGAAGGCCACCAAAAATCCTGAAATTTCCATCCCTAACTATAAGATTTTCAGACAAGATAGAACTGCCAAAGGGGGCGGAGTTGCAATCTACTGCAGAGTTCTGTCATATTATCCAGGTCTGTGCCCAAACAATTCGAGCTTCTACTTTTAATAATCCACCTTTCCAGAAACAAGTCTCTCACTGTTGTCCCTTGTTATAGACCACCTTCAGCCCCCAGCTGTGCCCTGGACACCATCTGTGAATTGATTGCCACCCATCTATCTTCAGAAATCGTACTGTTAGGTGACCTAAACTGGGACATGCTTAACACCCCGGCTGTCCTACAATCTAAGCTAGATGCCCTCAATCTCACACAAATTATCAATGAACCTACCAGGTACAACCCCAAATCCGTAAACACGGGCACCCTCATTGATATCATCCTGACCAACTTGCCCTCTAAATACACCTCTGCTGTCTTCAACCAGGATCTCAGCAATCACTGCCTCATTGCCTGCGTCTGTAATGGGTCTGCGATCAAATGACCACCCCTCATCACTGTCAAACGCTCCCTAAAACACTTCAGCAAGCAGGCCTTTCTAATCGACCTGGCCCGGGTATCCTGGAAAGATATTGACCTCATTCCGTCAGTAGAGGATGCCTGATTATTCTTTAAAAGTGTTTTCCTCACCATCTTAAATAAACATGCCCCATTCAAAAAATGTAGAACCAGGAACAGGTATAGCCTTTGGTTCACTCCAGACCTGACTGCCCTTGACCAGCACAAAAACATCCTGTGGCGTACTGCATTAGCATCAAATAGCCCCCGCGATATGCAACTTTTCAGGGAAGTTAGGAACCAATATACACAGGCAGTTAGGAAAGCAAAGGCTAGCTTTTTCAAACAGAAATTTGCATCCTGTAGCACAAACTCCAAAACGTTCTGGGGCACTGTAAAGTCCATGGAGAATAAGAGCACCTCCTCCCAGCTGCCCACTGCACTGAGGCTAGGAAACACTGTCACCACCGATAAATCCATGATAATTGAGAATTTCAATAAGCATTTTTCTACGGCTGGCCATGCTTTCCACCTGGCTACCCCTAAATGTGGGTGGTACATTTTTTTTAATAAATGGTTTCTCTCTATCTCTACACAAAAGCCAAGGGGTCCCAGCAGATGTGTGAGCATGTGGGTGTATGTTTGAAACAACAGTTTTTTTACACCTGTTAAACAAACAAAAAAATGAGTTCTCAGCAAAATTCCATATATGAATGATCAACAGGGAGGGTTCATTGGGGGGTCCCTTACACACCAGGTCACTATATGTACATAAGGGGAACCTCCACTGTATTTTTTTCCGAGGATGTCAGTTGGGAATGTTCTAGGATGTCCGGGGTGTAAGAGGATGGAATGTACGTTGTATGTCTCAGTCAATCACACCCTCCTCTTTGAGAGGGTTATTGTATTCTTTTTAAGATCGTCCTCTTTTAATGCTCCATTTTACCCAATAAAATAGAGTCTGCAAGATGTCTCAGTCCACCATGAAAACAACTGAGGACCAGGAAAACCTGAAGACAGAACATCTAAAGAGACTCCTTGAATTTTGAAGGTGAGTTGAATTTCCAATATGATGAAAGCTTTTATATGTAACTATATATATATATATATATATATATATATATATATATATATATATATATATATATATATATATATATAATCATAACATTTACTGTGATAGACTGCATCCAATTTGCTGAGTAGAGTGTTGGAGGCTATTTTGTAAATGACATCGCCCAAGTCAAGGATTGGTAGGATAGTCAGTTTTGCAAGGGTATGTTTGGCAGCATGAGTGAAGGATGCTTTGTTGCAAAATAGGAATTTAATTTTGAATTGGAGATGCTTAATGTGAGTCTGGAAGGAGAGTTTACAGTCTAAACTAGGTATTTGTAGTTGTCCACATATTCAGAACCGTCCAGAGTAGTGATGCTAGACGAGCGGGCAGGTGCGGGCAGTGATTGGTTGAAGAGCATGCATTTGGTTTTACTTCCATTTAAGAGCAGTTGGAGGCCACGGAAGGAGAGTTGTATTGCATTGAAGCTCGTCTGGAGGTTTGTTAACACAGTGTCCACAGAAGGACTAGAAGTATACAGAATGGTGTCATCTGTGTAGAGGTGGATCAGAGAATCAGTAAGAGCGAGATCATTGATGTATACAGGGAAAAGAGTCGGCCCGAGAATTGAACCCTGTGGTACCCCATAGAGACTGCCAGAGGTCCATACAACAGGCCCACCGATTTGACAAACTGACCAGCTCAGAAACAAGATTGCATAGCGGAGAAGGTACGGTGGGATTCGAAATGGTTGGGGATCTGTTTGTTAACTTGGCTTTCGAAGACCTTAGAAAGGCAGTGTAGGATAGATATAGGTCTGTAACAGTTTGGGTCTAGAGTGTCTCCCCTTTGAAGAGGGGGATGACCGCGGCAGCTTTCCAATCTTTGGGGATCTCAGACGATACGAAAGAGAGGTTGAACAGGCTAGTAAAAGGGGTTGCAACAATTGCAGCGGATAATTTTAGAAAGAGAGGGTCCAGATTGTCTAGCCCGGCTGATTTGTAGCGAGTTCAGATTTTGCAGCTCTTTCAGAACATCAGCTAACTGATGGAGAAATGGGGGAGGCTTGGATGAGTTACTGAGGGGGGTGCAGGGCTGTTGAGGTAGGGGTAGCCTCTCTCTCTCTCTCTCTCTCTCTCTCTCTCTCTCTCTCTCTGTGTGTGTAAAACCTCCCTAGCTTGTAACCTGACACCCGGTGCAGGTGCATCACAAAGAATGACATCGATGGTTCTGTCATTGAGGCCCACACATTAAGGACAAAATACACATAGAATTGGTCTAGGAAACATGTTTTCTGTGGTTTATCTCTCTTGAGGTTTCTTGTCACTCGTGGTGTTCACAGGACAAGTCTAAGACTTACTAATACTCGGGAAGACCTACCTGGAAATTACTCACAAGTTCACTACAAAAATTCCCAACTGTTTCAAATGTTCGAACACATTTTCTTTAAGTTCAAAAAGGTCACTAAAGCACACATCAATCATCAGGCCATAACTTTTTATTTCAAACATTTGCTTTACTTCAAAGAAACAGCTGCACTATCAAGTTCCATAAGCACACCCTAAATAGTGTGAGAACATCCAGACAGGATGTCCTTAAAAGGACATGAACACAGGACACAGGAAAAACTGATCAATCACTTTTTTACAGCAACCGTCTACTATATTCTCTCTTAGGGGTCTTCAACCTTTTCTAGCATGAAAGCTACTTAAAAAAAATAAATGTCATAAGCTACTCATTTTATTCTAGCTTTCAAGTAGGAACATCCTTCTCTTCTTCTCTCCCGTGAAACTCTTCCCCAGGTCCTTAGTGTACAAGATAAAGTAATGCAGTTTTTTTGTCAATATACCTGGTATAATAATGGTTAATAAACAACGCTATGGTGGACCCCCAAATTCTGTTTAATATTTTCCCAAATTATGTTTTTAAAATGTATTTATATTTCATGGTTTTAGACTTTTTTAGTTTTTCACTATCAAAAGTACAATTGTTCATAGAGAAAAAAATATATTGAATGTTGTGAGTCCATGTCAATGCTTGAATCACATCAGAAGTCAAACATTTAGGTCTGGAAGAAAACTCGGTCCTCGGGACACCAATGGGTGCACATATTGGGTTTTGCCCTAACACTATGCAGTTGATTGACACATTTTCAAAGATTGATGATTAGTTGACTATTTGAATCAGCTGTGTACTGCTACAGAAAAAAAACGTAATGGCCTAGTTTGAGAAACGCTGCACTAAAATAAAAATGTTTTAGTTTTCTTCTAGACCTAACATCAAAAAATTATTTAAAGTCACGCTACAGAAGGGTCATGGCTAGAAGGGATCCAGCTCTTCCAATTTACGTCAAAGGCTATCATCTGTCCACTAATACTGAACTAATACAAGCCCAGTGTACTACTTTTGTGAGAAAAATGTGTCAGGTGTTTTGTATTTTTTATCAATAAATAAAACAATATTCCATTTTTTGGGGGGGTGCTGCAGCAACTTCAGCACCCCTACTTCCCTTGGCTATTGCCCAGGGCATATTTCTGCAGGCAAGAGGGAGAAGCTATAAGGACATTCCTGTTCAAATAGCTTGATGTTGTTGATGGGTTGATGTTACCTCCACCATGCAATCCCAATGACACTGAGCCTGTTCTCCTCAGAGACCACTAGATGGCGATGCCCTGGTTGATTCTCAGCATTCTGCTGACCTCACAGTTGACTCTACCTGCCAGATGAAGACCACTTAAATTGAGCATCATCTGGCAGGTAGAGAGTCAACTGTAAATCACTCTCTGAATGGCACACATACACAATCCATGTCTCAATTATCTTAAATTATTCTTTAACCTGTCACCTCCCCTTCATCTACACTGATTGCAGAAGATTTAACAGATTATGTCAATAAGGGATGATAGCTTTCACCTGGATTCACCTTGTCATTCTATGTCATGGAAAGATCAGTGGTTCCTAATGTTTTGTACACTCAGTGAGTTTCACATTTATATCCACATTCAACAAGGAAATCGGTCAGTATGACTCACAGATAGTATTACATTATTCTTTTCAAGGTGCAAGCTTGAGGTCCTTCCAGAAGACAGGGGACAAATATTTAGTGTCCAATGGAGTGATGGGGAGTTTTGATGAAGGTTAGAAGTTAGGCTAAGATGTGGAGAAACAAACTCTTTCCAAATTCTTCCATGTTCCTTTGTTCTTCCACCTGGTTCTCTGCAGCAGTCAGTCTGGCCTTCATAGCTCCCAGTTCCATCAGAAGGTCACACATGTCTGGCTGGCAGCTTCTGTCCCTCTCAGCTAGGACTGGAGCTTGGATCTGTGTGAGAAGAACTTAATTCTCTATGTCCTGTTCCTGTTCAGAGTGTTGGTTGTGAGTCTTGTATTCATTCTCTATGTCCTGTTCCTGTTCAGGCTGAATCCGTACCATGATGTCATTCAGGTCTTTAGGACGCAGGGATAAAGTGGACCTTTTCAAGGATAAAACCAGATAAAACCACTCAGATAAAACCACTCGGATAAAACCACTCGGATAAAACCAGATAAAATCACTGAGTAGTCTCAACTGTCTATGGAAGAGTCCTCTAGCACAGGAATGAATAAGACATCACTCAGCTTGTCCAGGCTCCTACTTTGTCATTTCTGTCACACCACCAAAATAAATGAACCATAAATGAACCAGGTAAAATCATATCAGAAAACATTTGGAACTGTTATGCATGAGTTTTTATATTGTGTTTCATTCAAACAGTTTGCTAGCTGTGCTAACTATAGCTGCTAGCTGTGGTACAGTAGCATTGCCCTAATCAGTGAATGGAGTGTGAGCCTCTGGAACTCCACAGCGCCTCACTATGGCCTGCTGTAGAAATCCACTCTGATGACTCCTGCTTCAGGACCTGAGAGGACAGAGAGACAAGAGACAGTCAACACGGTCTTTAAACCATATAGGAGAGAGTCTTTGGCACAGAGTAGGCTGAAATATTCAGGATCCTGAGAAAGAAAATACACTTTCCAAAAAAGAGGTGTGTAAGTACTTTGACGGCACATTTTCGGGTTCCAATGGGGGGGATAAAAAAAATAGAAATAAATACTGATATCTACTCCAAAGAAAAATTGTCTGCCACCTCTCAAATACACAGCAGGTACCTGAGTAGCAGAGGAAGTTGTAATGGTCATCACAGAGCCGCTCCATCCAGAGGAAGTTCCCTCCGTTGGCCCCGTTGGTCATCGCTCCACAGGGGTTGGAGATGTCCCTCCTAGGGGGGACGCCGTTCACCCAGTGGTTGTAGTTCATACGGTCTCCGGTCATCCAGTACCACGTGTCTGCCATGATGTACCTGCAGGCAGAGAAAGAATTGCTGAAAGTTCCCTCACTTTAAAACCAAGATGCATGAACAGTGGAGAAAACTGAAGATGAGAAGATGTTCAGCAACTGTTGGTACAGGACAATGGCCGTTTGTTATGAAATCTACATTTGACTGTTAGAACCATCAGGTAGTTTACCTGCGCAGGCTCAGCCATAGGTGGGAGGTGAGGGGGGTGATTAGTTTACTGTCCTTCACCAGTTTCTCCAGCTCCCTCTGCTCTGTCTCGTTGCGAACACTGACCAGGTCCCAGTAGTGGTCTCTGCAGTAGAACAGAGCATCGGACCAGCACAGCTTCTCCCTCACCACCATCACCTTCCTCCTCAAGAAGGTGGCACTGGTGGAAGGAGGTGGTGGAGTGGAAGTGGAGGAGAGAAGGGTAGAAGCACTGGTAGAGGTGTGAGATTGAGTGGAGGAGGGGTATGTTGGGGAAAAGGGGAGAGAAGATGGGGGGATAGTAGTGGTCGGAGGAGGAGTGGAGGAGAGAGGGGTGGTTGGGTCTGAAAAAAGGTAAAGTGTTCACAGTTATCATTTAAGGGGACACTGATTTTACATTTCAACTTCAAATGCAGGAATTCACACCTATAGTATATACAACAATATTTACTTTACTTTGTAAGATTTATTTAAAACATTAATTTACACCTGTAAAATAACGACCATTCATGACATCTGTGTGATGGTACTTTTTTTTTTTTACATATTTTTTTGTCAGTTAACAGATGGTCTTATCCAGACGTACTGTAGTGAGTGCAGACACTGAGTGAACAAAACATTAGGAACACTTTCCTAATATTGAGTTGCACCCTTTTGCCCTCAGAACAGTCTCAATTCGTCGGGACATGGACTCTACAAGGTGTCAAAAGTGTTCCACAGGGATGCTGGCCCATGTTGACTCCAATGCTTCCCACAGTTGTGTCAATTTGGCTGGATGCCCTTACATTGACCCCCCCCCCCCCTCCCTTTTGTACACTGCTGCTACTCGTTGTTTAGTATCTATGCATAGTCACTTCACCCCCACCTACATGTACAAATGACCTCAACTAACCGGTACCCCCTGTATATAGCCTCGTTATTCTTATTGTGTTATTAGTGTGCAAAGCTGTCATCAAGGCAAAGGGTGGCTACTTTGAAGACTCAGATATAAAATATATTTTGATTTGTTTAAAAACCCCTTAGGGATAACTGACACTACCCGGTGAAATGTAAGGCGCCAAATTCAAAATCCCAAAGTTGAATTATTAAACATTCATCAATATACAAGTGTTGCATAGTCATCAAAAGCTCTGATTCTTTCACTCGGATTCACCTGGTCAGTCTATGGCATGGAAAGAGCAGGTGTTCTTAAATGTTTTGTAGAGTCAGTGCGTTTCACATATAGCCATAGAATAGCTACAGAAGCATGGATGAAGACCAATGTATAAAATTCCTTCAAGACAGGACATAACAATGTACAGATGTCTACAGTATGTGTCACCTGGGGTTGTTGATGCCGTTGTTCTCTAGTGAGTTACCGATGCGGATCTCAGCACCATCAAGTCTCTCAGAACAGCAGTCTCCTCTGTTGGTGATGGTGACAGCTGTCACTCTGTACACATCCAGAAGGTCCACTCTCCACCAGGGGTTGGTGTCCCATTCAGTGTGTGTGCAGGATCTTTTGTGATAGTTTGATTCTCTGTTGCCATCAATGGCATTGTGAGCCTGGCCATCCCCATGCAGTGATGACTGGGTGGTCACTCCTTTCAACGCTACATTTACTACAGGGATAAAGAGAAGAATGTTTTAATACAGAAATGTTAAATTAAATTACAAAATCACACGTGACATGACACATGGTTCATTGAATCCTGGTTGAACCTTTGCTAATCATCTAACAGTGTTCACATTTAACATTGTCACGTCTACTCTCCCGCTCCACGTCGCCGGTTTACTAACCACCGGTCCTGGAAACCCATCATTTAGGCACACCTGGACTTCATCACTACCCTGATTACTCCCCCTTTATTTAGCCCTCAGTTGTCATCAGTCCTTAGGGGTTGTTGTTTTTCTGTCACGGTCAGTACGCTTCTCATGTTTGTTCCTTTGCATCAGTTCATTATTAAATTCACCTTCTGCTTTCTGACTCCCGGTGTATACGTTACAAACATATTGTAGATATGGCAACTTTGTATTTTCCAATGACAACTTATAATATCCTTAATAATATAACATGAAACAGTTGTCAATCTATTGGGATTTAAAATAATAATGTAGAATAAAACAATATGACAATAAAATAGACTGTTGTATCACCTGTTGAAGCGCTGGCCATCTGGGCTACCCCAAAAACTATTATGGAAAGAATCCATGTATTGTTAGTGTGCATGTGCAAAATCCACCTCTTCAGCACCAATAAAATAACTCATTACTATCACTCACAAAAGTGTTTTGACATAACGCTTGCAGAGCTGTCTAATGGTAAAATGTAAGTTCGCTTTCTGGCCTAGAGAGGACTCGTCATACTCCTTGTCTCCTCCTCTGGCCAGATACTGGTTCAAATTATAGGTATAATACTGAAAGGGAGGCAGTATTGGTTGCCGTTGTGCCAATCATCATATACATACAGTTGTATGTCGGCATACTGAAATTACTCAGAAGATATTTACCTATTAAGGAGCAGAGAGACTGACTCCACTGCATGGTTAATGGTGGAGGCTTCGTTCAACCACTTGTCTCCTGTCTGTAAAGACAAAACGCACATACAGCCATGCATACATAACATACTTTATGGTCTCCAGTCACCAACTGTATACAGCTAGCTCGGATGCTATTAAGGTCAGTCTGACCTCATCAACAGTCATGTATCTCCTGATGTGCTATAAATTAGAGGTGACTCTATGCTGATATCTTTCAAATTCAAATTGACCTCACTTGGAATAGGTATTGTGCATTGAGTTTTATAACAGCAAAACCAAACTGAACGGACATAATTATTCACATGATGTTCTAGAAACTACTGTTAATCAAATATGGCAAAGCAGCTTGTTTATAACATCCAATGATTTACATTTACTGACATCATTTAATAGATGTCATAGAAAGAACTTTAAACCAATATGAAAATGTTAAATGACTATGTAGTTTTTATAGTACCATCCCAGTGATGTCTATATTATCAGTGGTGTTGGATGGCAGGTAGGAGGCCCTGTTTCCTCTGGTCTAAAGAACTAATATCCAAATGCTCAGGGCAGTGATTGGGGACATTGCCCTGGGGACATTGGGGACATTGCCCCTACGTGCAGTCTTTCGGATGGGACCTTAAACAGGTGTCCTATCTCTCTGTGGTCACTAAAGATCCCATGGCACTTATCATAAGAGTAGGGGTGTTAACACCGGTGTCCTGACTAAATTCCCAATCTGGCCCTCATACCATCACGGTCACCTAATCATCCCCAGCGTACAATTGGCTCATTCATCACCCCTCCTCTCCCTTTGTCACGGCTTTCTGATGGAGCGGACCAAGATGCGGCGAGGGTTCCAGTATACATCATTTTATTAAGTGCAACTGGCAAAAATAAAACAACAAACCATAACACATGTGTGGTACACACACAACTACAAACAATAACCCACAAGGCAAATGGGGCAGGGAACCAACTTAAATAGGATTCCCAATTAGAGTCAACGACAACCAGCTGCCTCTAATTGGGAACCTAGCAAAAAACCAACAGAGTTCCCTACATAACCCTAGTCACGCCCTGACCCAACACACCATAGAGAAACCTAGAGAGCTCTCTATGGCCAGGGCGTGACACCCTTGTAACTATTCCACAGGTCGTTGCTATAAATGAGAATGCATTCTCAGTCAATTTACCTGGTAAAATAAGGGTAAAATAAAGAAATACAAATATATACACCTGCAAGCACACGTGCATACCAAAAGCCTACCCACATGCACAACCGCACCCAAATACGGACGCACACCCTCACACACCCACGCCTGCACCCAAACACCCAAAGCAATACAGTGTAAACAAGCTAAAGAAGAACACCACCATTGGTAATATCTACAAAACACCAACATTGGTAATATTGTCACGATCTCCTAAAGGGACAGACCAACACGCAGCGAGGCATCCAGTATACATTATTAACTAACGTAACTGGGGAAAAATAACAAAAACACAAATGTAAACACAAACAAAGCTATGCTCAAACAATAACCCACAAACCCCAAGTGAAAACTACAAACATATATGGTTCCCAATTAGAGACAAGGACACTCAGCTGCCTCTAATTGGGAACCATTACCCCAACATAGAAATATATAACCCAGAACAGAAAAACCCTACACCAAAAACAAAACTAAACACTCCAGCCTGTCTACTCAGGCCTGGACGTGACAGTACCCCCCCCCCCTCCCACCAAAGGCGCGGACTCCGACCGCGCCAAAAGTCCATTGAGGGGGTCTTCGGGTGGGCCTTCCTGTCCCAGGTGGCGGCTCCGGTGCTGGCCGTGCTGGCTCGATGTCCCGCACCGGAGGCCCTGGGCTATTGGCCGGACTGCGGACCCTCTGGCGGCTCCGGACTGGGGACCCTCTCTGGCGGCTCCGGACTGGGGACCCTCTCTGGCGGTTCCGACAGGGGACACGCACGGGCCTTCTGGTGCGGGGAGCAGGAACCGGCCGTACTGGGCTCATTACGCGCACTGGCACTCTGGTGCGGGGAGCAGGAACCGGCCATACTGGGCTCACTAAGCGCACTGGCACTCTGGTGCGGGGAGCAGGAACAGGACGTACAGGGTCCACGACGGGCACAGGGATCCTGGAGCGTGGAGCAGGGACAGGACGTGC
The DNA here is from genome assembly GCA_003317085.1 of Hucho hucho. NCBI lineage: Eukaryota > Metazoa > Chordata > Actinopteri > Salmoniformes > Salmonidae > Hucho > Hucho hucho. Next base: position 26,673 of record QNTS01003829.1, on the reverse strand, counting down.
TGGGTCCACGACGGGCACGGGGATCCTGGAGCATGGAGCAGGGACAGGACGTGCTGGGTCCACGACGGGCACGGGGATCCTGGAGCGTGGAGCAGGGACAGGACGTGCTGG
>QNTS01003829.1:9299-26273 GCA_003317085.1 Hucho hucho | reverse complement strand
ACAGGACGTGCTGGACTCTCTAAGCGCACAGGGGGCCTGGTGCGCGGAGCAGGGACTGGATGTACTGGGTTCTCTAAGTGTACAGGGGACCTGGTGCGTGGAGCCGGTACTTCTCTCCCCGGCTGTTCACTCACCCTTGCCTCATGGATGATGGGAGCTGGAATGTCACGCACTGGGCTGTGGATGCGAACCGGAGACCCCACACGCAGAACCGGTGCAGGATATCTCGGTCCCAGAAGGTGTACTGGGGACCTCGCTCGCAAAGCCGGCACCACTCTTCCAGGCTGCACACTCACCCTAGCCCGACAGATGAGTGGCGCTGAAATTTCACGCACCGGCCTATGCATGCGCACTGGAGACACCGTGCGCAAAACTGCATAGCACGGTGTATGCTCAGTGCGACGTTCTCCCCAACGCTTCCTCCAGAGAGCACGAGGAGTTGGCTCAGGAGTCCATCCTGAAGTCCATCCTGGATCCATATTCCAAACTCCCCGTGTGCCCCCCCCAAAAAATTGGGGGGGGCTGCCTCTCGGGTTTCCGCGCCAGGCGAGTCCCAACATATCTCTCCCTCTCCGGGTTCCACGCTCCATATATATCCTCATAGCTCCCTCGCTCAGTCTTCGCCGCTTCCATCCTCTTCTTGGGGTGATGATGCTCCGTCGTCTTCCCCCAAGGCCCCTTCCCAGCCAATATCTCCTCCCAAGTCCAGGACTCCTTTAAACATCGCTGCTTGGTCCTTTTGTGGTGGGTTATTCTGTCACGATCTCCTTGAGTGACGGACCAAGACGCAGCGATGCTTCCAGTATACATATTTAATACGAACGTAACTGGGCAAAAATTTTAAAAAATGAAACCGACGATCGTGAAGTTGACCACAACTGACCACAAGCTATATACAAACAATAACCCACAAACCCCAAGTGAAAACTACAAACATATATATGGTTCCCAATTAGAGACAAGGACACTCAGCTGCCTCTAATTGGGAGCCATTACCCCAACATAGAAATATATAACCTAGAACAGAAAAACCCTACACCAAAAACAAAACTAAACACTCCAGCCTGTCTACTCAGGCCTGGACGTGACAAATATCTACAAAACACCAACATTGGTAATATTTACAAAACACTACCATTGGTAATATCTACAAAACACCAACATTGGTAATATCTACAAAACACCACCATTGGTAATATCTACAAAACACCAACATTGGTAATATCTACAAAACACGACCATTGGTAATATCTACAAAACACCACCATTGGAAGTATGTTTAGAACATCAACATTGGTAGTATGTTTAAAACAGCAACATTGGTAGTATGTTTAAAACATCAACATTGGTAGTGTGTTTAGAACATCAACATTGGTAGTATCTATAAAACACCAACATTGGTAGTGTCTATAAAACACCAACATTGGTAGTATGTTTAAAACATCAACATTGGTAGTATGTTTAGAACATCAACATTGGTAGTATCTATCAAACACCAACATTGGTAACATGTAAAAAACAATAACAGTGATACTAAAACAGGTGCACTTATACGACTATCCGATTATCTACATTTCAAATGGGATAAAACAAAATAGTTTACTGTACAGTTTGAACCAAATCAGTGGCCTTGTTGTTAGAGTGTCCACCCTGAGGTTGGGGGTTCATTCCCCGGTCGAGTCATACTGTACCAAAGCCTGAAAAAAATGGGACACTATGCCTCTCTACTTGGCACTCAGTAGGAGAGGGATTAGGGGTAAGGCCCTGTGATAGCCTAGTGTCCTGTAAAGGGAGAGTATTGTACTTTACATCAAGCTGCCTCACACTACAGAAACAGGTGATAGGCTCCTGCCCTATGGTACCCAACACTGACTTACAGTCATCACTAGCAACTACAAACAGATCAATAGCAAAAACAAGACAAATTAAAAATTACATTTTGGCCAAACCTTTTTTAAATTAGTTAGCTGATTATTTAGCAACGTCGAAAATCGGGAGCTTAGCATTTTTGGAGAATGTAGCAATGCTAGTTGAAATCAAGTGATGTAAAGTACTTAAGAAAAAAGTACTTCTTATGTCGTTTTTTGGGGTATCTTTACTTTACCATATTTTTAAGAACTTTTACTTTTACTTCACTACATTCTAATGTAAATGAATATACTTTTTACTCCATACATTTTCCCTGACACCCAAAAGTACTTGTTACATTTTGAATGCTTAGCAGCCCAATTCATGCACTTATCAAGAGAACATTACAGGTCATTTCTAATGCCTCTGATCTGGTGGAATAACTAAACACAAACGCCTCATTTGTACATTTTGTCTGAGTGTTGGTGTGTGCCCCCTGGCTATCTGAAAAAATATATAAATAATAACAATTGAAATTATGTATACTTTTTCTTGTACTTTTTGTCACACCCTGATCTGTTTCACCTGTCTTGTGCTTGTCTCCACCCCCCTCCAGGTGTCGCCCATAATTCCCATTATCCCCTGTGCATTAAAACATGTTTTCTGTTTGTCTATTGCCAGTTCGTCTTGTCTCGTCAAGCCTACCAGCGTGGTTTTTCGCCGTACTCCTGTTTGCGCTAGTCCCTGTTTTCGACCATTCTGCCTGCCCTGAGCCTGCCTGCTTGTTCTGACTCCAGCACTGGTGGAAATGTATTGTTTCAGTTAGCTGTGCATTCAAAAGCAACCACTTTCCAATAACATTAGAAATAGGGAAAATTTAAAGAATGTAACTATTTTGAGATATTACGGTAAAAAGTATCACTCACCTCTTAATAGTAGGATATCTCAGTCAGTGTTGATCAGTGAAGTGACTTCCTCTCTCCAAGGTCTGCCTGCATGTCTCTTTATCACTATACTTTATGGATGTATTCTGTTAATCTATCACATCAATTTATGTTGCCTTAGCAACATGTAAATCATAGCTTCTCGTCTTGTACTCTGTTTAGTCATGTCAACGTATTACTTTCCGTAAAGGCATAGAACACAACAGACGCATTTCAATATTCAAAGTACAAGATAATGTTGTCCATAAAAATCTGGATCCATATTCTAATCTCTAAGTAATTATATTGAATCTTTTTTTGTAACACTTTATTTGGTAAGTCCCCCTACATATGGTTTATCAACTAACTTGACTATTCACTAGCCCTAACCTTACCATAACCTATCCCTGTCCCCACAACCATAACTCTAACCATAACCTTAACCTTAAACCCCAAACCTGGTCCTAACCCTAATAAGTTGCTGCACATCAACAGAGTTGCAATTGTTAGTTGATTGATATTGAATTTTACACCCTAACTAGTTTTATGTGTCATATCGTTTTTTATTACATGTTTATTTAATTATTACATTTTCAGACAACATGAGTGTTTAAGTCCTTAAAACACAGCAATGATTAAACCGATTCTACACCCTCCAACAGAATCAGTCAATGGGGTGAAGTTTCCCCTAGCTGCTGATCTTGGGTCATTTGTTCATCTCCCCCACTATTGGTTATGGTTAGGATTGGGGGAGGGGAAGCTGATCATAGATCAATACATACTGCAGGTGGAAACTTCACCCTGGAGCCAGTGAGTGGAGTGTGAGCCTCTGAAGCTACACAGCGCCTCTCTATGGCCGTCTGCTGCTATAGAAATCCACCCTGTTGACCCCTGCTTCAGGACCTGAGAGGGCAGAGAGAGACAAGAGAGAGGCAACTTGGTTTCTAAACCATATAGGGGAGGAAATTTGAGAGTAAGCTGAAATACTCAGAGTCCTGAAAAAAACATATTCCAAAGGCTAGAAAATAAGAAAAAGTTGAAGAATAAAATGAAAAAGATGAAGAAAAAATATACTTGGGGGGAGGAGATTCTATTCTGTTGCAATACAATTCAAGAGTAGAGTTACTTTGCTTCTGGATTCCGATTATAAATCATAATGAGGAAACATTTCATGTTGCATGATTTGTCATTGCCGTGTCAACAGAGACTTGATGACAAAGGGAATGTATGTTTCAGTGTACTATCATTTGGTTGTTTACTTGGTTCTTCTATTAGATCAACATGTAAAACCAACCAGACTTGATTCAGAGTCAGACTGGAATTCTTCCTGCGTAAGGCATGTCAAAAGTAAATAAAACTATATTTGGAAACAATGTAGCTTTAATTGCTTCATAGTGCAGGACCTACATTAAGATCCATTTATAATACCTTACTGTAGGATCTCCTTTGTTAATTATATGTCTTAAACAGCTAAATTAGACATACTCTGTTTAATTATACTCTGATATTTTAACATGAACATTTATTGTCATGTTACAGCTATGGAACCCTGCCATGGAGCACTCAAAAATATGTCAAACAAGTGTGTGTGTGAGTGTGTATATACAGTTTTATTTTGGATATTAGGTCACAAGGAAGTGGAGTTCTTGAGAAGTAGAGCAAGACAGGTATTCATTTTTGTTGCCATGACGTGGGACCTGATATATACGGTCTCTGTGTGCCAAGCTCTGATTCACACTCGGTTGTATATCACGTCCTTGAAACAGTTCAATTCAACAGTCGTCTAGCTGAAGTTAAATCAACCCGGTAAGCCATGGTTTAACTTTTCATGAACTACTTTCACTACTAACTATTTAACACGCCTATGTTAATAACACTAACAGATAAGTGTCAGTCACTAGTGAATGGAGGGATGTGTTGCAAGAGAAAGTGGTAGGATGATGATTTACTGGGAAAGATGGGTTGATTTGTGACTGTCTGAAGGTTGGAATTAATGAGTATTGGAATAAATACATAGACACATGAACAGTAAAAATGTTTGAGCTCCTCCAATCAGGGGTGAGGGCGGGGATGGGATTATTGTGCTTTGTAATTAGTTATATGTTTTGGTTTCACGGTCTGAGAGGTATGTGTGGTGGTTATGGTATCAGGTATCAAGGTAAGACCCAAGTGCAGACGGTGTGAAGTTACAATGTTTATCAAAACACTTGGACAGGCAAACGACAGGTCAAAACAGGCAGGGGTGGACAATCCAGAGTAGGTGCAAGGTATAGGACGGCAGGCAGGCTCAGGGACAGGCAGAGAGGTCAGGTACAGGGTCAGGACAGGCTAAGGTCAAAAACAAGGAATACGTGAAAAAGAGAGGCTGGGAGATTACAGGAGTTGACAGGACAAACGCTGGTACGCTTGAACAAACAAGATGAACTGGCACAGACAGATAACAAAGGTATAAATACACAAGGGATAATGGGGAAGATGAGCGACACCTGGAGGGGGGTGGAGACAAGCACAAGGACAGGTGAAACTGATCAGGGCGTGACATATGGGTGTGCTCGCTTACATACCAGCCTGGCCGTCAGGCAGGGCTTGGTCCTTCCCGCCCTGGAAAATCCCTTTGGGCTGGGGGCTTCGCCATGCCGGCATTTTAGGAAAGTGGGGACGAGTGCTCCCACTGACTAGAGCACCCACTGATGAGAGCACCCACTGATGAGAGCACCCATTCACATTGTCTTTGTAATGTATTTTTGTTGTTTTATATAATAATAATAATAATTGTCCTCAGTAATGTTTGAAATTAGGGTTTAAGACATCATGCTAGAGATAGATAATAAATAGCCTAATACATAATTTACCTGAATACTTTTTTTGGATGAGGTTCTATTGAACAAGACTGGATATTTGTTTCAATATCTTCTAACATGGAGGCTCATGTATGCACTTACATTAAGATCATTCCAGGGGGTTTTCCCTACCTTCATATGTTAACATTATAGATTTGGTATTTAAACTTAATTATTATTACAGTGTAATTATGACTAGTTATATAGTTGTTACTACTGTTAAACTTTCTGTCTAAACAAAGAGATTTAATGACAAAAGGTCAGAGTTTATATTTCCACAGGTGTTCCATTGTCTGTACTGCCCAGGCAACTGTTCATTACCTATATACCGTATGTTTGTAGTTATAAAATGGCAATAATCTCATTAGAAATGTTATCATTTATAGATGTGTCTTTGTAAATGGATTCATTGGGTCACATGTCAAATGATATGAGATATCCTATGTTTTCTCTCTCCTAACTCATGTTCTGTCTCTTTCTCTCTCTCTCTTTCTCTCTCTCTCTCACACACACACAATACACACACACACACACACACACACACACACACACACACACACACACACACACACACACACACACACACACACACACACACATCTGCTATACAGAGAAATGTTGGGTTTTCTCTACGTTCTCCTCTCTCTGACTGCTTTACAAGTGGAGGGTTTCAGTGGGGGAGGATCTTCCATTGCTTCTCAGTGTGGCTCAATGCTACCTGATAATAGTTTTCATGGCAGCACAGGGCAGAGCTCTCCCTCACCATACACTGTCACTGTCACCCAGACCACCTACCAGCCAGGAGACACCATCCAAGGTGAGTCACCAAGATGGTTGAAACACACTATTGGGCTTACCCGATCAGTACAGTATTGGCTCAGATGAAGGAACGGAGTGGGAACTGTAATCTGTTTGGACATTTCTAATACACAACCCATTTTATTCCTTGAGGCGCCAGCAAATAATGTTCATTTAGTGCGAACATTTTAATAAACATTTTAACAGGGCTTATTGTGTTACTTTTTGTTATTACTTTTAATTTTTAGTCTACTTGGTAAATATTTTCTCCTTCATGAACTGCGCTGTTGGTTAAGGGCTTGTAAGTAAGCATGTCACGGTAAAGTCTACACTTGTTGTATTCGGCACATGTGACAAATTAAGTTTGATTTTATTTGAGATAGACCATTTACCAGAATGGCCCTTTGGCAGTCCGTCCCTGCTCAGATGTAAACTTTTCACATAGCATATTCCAGCACAGTTGACGTGACAATACAAGATTGCTAAGAGGCAGGGAATCATAAATTAGTCCAAGGAGATGTCATCCAGCGTTTCAGTACTCAATTTCTCATTCTTTCTCCATCTCTTTCCCTTTTCCAATTTCTCTCCATTTCTCTCCCTCCCTTTCTCCCTCTCTCTTTCTCAGTCACTCTGTCAGGAACCACCACATATAAAGGGTTTCTTCTGGAGGCCCATGAGGAAGGACAGAACAAGGCTGTGGGAACGTTCTCTCTCGGCAGTGGGACTGGGATCGTTCTTGTGCCGTGCAATGGGATAGCAGTGAGTTACAGTTAGGGTTGTAAAATTCCTGAAACTTTTCCAGTTGGAGTATTCCCACCATGCACCTACCCTCCTGAATCTGTAGATCCTCCAACTGGGATTTCTGGAAAACCTGGGACATTTTGGGAGAGTATCTGGAACCCTAGTTACAATACAGCACAGGACATTCTGGCCATAGTCTTCACTGTTACCAATTTACCTACTGATTTATTGGATTATATTGACTCATCAATATGTCAAATTAAACTGACTTGAGCACAATAATAGGAGAGTTTTTACTGGTCAGGCTACACTGAGGAAATACTCCTGGTCCAGATTATAATGAATAAAGATAATGAAATGACAGAGTTAGGGTTGCAAAAATCCTAGTTGGTGGATTCCAGATTTCCTAATTATAACCTGGGTATTTTGGGCAAGTTACCGTAATTTTCCAACCTCAAACAAGAGTTTGTTACCTTTACCTACTATAGCTAGAACCACCAATAAGCAATGATCAGTGCCTTACCTTACATGAATGTGTACCAATGTAATTGTTCTCTATTGATTGACTTTACCTGCTGTTTTACTATTAGGCCTCTGGGGTGAGTCAAAGCAACAATCAGCCAAAATCATCAGTAACAGTTACCTGGACAGCACCAGCCTCAGCCTCCTTGGGCAACATCATAGTCAAGTGAGTCTCTACTAGAGTTGAACAATTACAGTAACTTTCCCCAAATGCCTTGGAAGTTACTGGAATTTGGCAACCATAGTCTCTGCTAAAGCCATCACAAACATGACACAGTTCTTTTTTTACATGATTTTTCCGTAGGATGCACCTGAAATCACATATATTTGTCAAAAATGTTTGCAGAGATGCCATGCCTATTGAAAAATACTGTATATACTGTATATCCATTTGTAGTTTTAAAACATTTTGGTGCATGATCCAGCGGCACAGACATCAGTTCAGCATCTAGATTTCATTTACCTTTGGTTGAGTAGTCGAAATGACCTTACGTTGATTACTTCTTCCAAACCCATTCAGTTTCTATGGTGTTTCAATGTCATCACATAGATATTTAGGGTTGAAATTACGTGAACAAATGTTGATTGAACTAGTTTTACCCAGTGATATGCCTCTAAATGTTTGCTCAGGGTTGCAAAATTCCAGAAACGTTCCCAAAACTCCCAGGTTTTCCGGAAATGGAGGATCTGCAGTATCAGGATTGAATGAGCACTGGGAATCCTGCAATCATGGGATTTTGGAAAACATTGGTAATTTGAGAACATTGCAGGAATTTTGTGTGCAGTCTAATATTGGTACTATTATCTGTTTTCCTCTTCAAGGACAACGTTTATGCAGACTATCAGAGTATTTTGGATTGCAGTGCCTAGCGTGACAGTAAACCGAATGTCCTCAGTTGGCACCACTACAGAAGCTCATACAACACCAACTCTTGCTCCTACTACAACAACTACTGCTCCCACAGCAACTACTGTTCCTACTACAACAACAACTATTCCACAACTACAAGAACTACAACTCCTAACACAACATCTACTGGACCTATCCCAAACAGCTCTGACCAGCACAACTATGGCTCCTACTGCTACATATGCTACTCCTAGTCCTACTACTATGACTCCTAATACGTCAACAACTCAAACTACTACTACTGCTCCAATTCCTCTTAGAATTCCGGTAATGTCCTCAGACACAAGTATATATATATAATACTTGTACTATTTTAACTCAATTTATCAGGCGTTTCCATCATGACTTACAGGAGATATAGCTGCCAACATGTAGCAAAACTCAATAATAGAGTCTAATGACAAGAGAGGCAGATTACAGCAGATTTGTAATTCAACAGTCAATTTTCACAGCTGTTTTTAAACCTGATCATCATGATCCATTACAGCAAATTTAACAAAGTACTTAATACAAATATCGAAATGTTCTTCTCTTTCTACAGACATGCATACAACATTGTGTAAGGTAACATAAAGTCTAAAACATTGAATTACCCACAATCCTCTAACATAACATGACAAGTTATTGAGACAACCTTTCTGAAAATTAAATAGCTTTAAAACCTTTTCGATGTCAAGTCCCCTAAATAGGGGACTAGTAGCAGTTCTGGACCTTTTTTTCTGCTCACTGACTGGACACTGTATAGTCAGTTGTGTGAAATAAGATTGATACTATCTCTTGCGAGAAGCTGAGATGGACAGTTTGCAATCGGAATACCTAATTTGCATAATTGGTGACGTGTCACATTTTCTGGCCTATCCAGACAAAGGATCGATTTCCTCTGGCTATGAGCATCGGATCCCCACTTGCAATCAGGCAGTTTCTTTCCTTCGGAAAGTATTCAGACCCCTTGATTTTTTTCACATTTGTTACATTACAGCCTTATTCTAAAATGTATTAAATTGTTTTTTTTTCCCTCATCAATCTACACACAATACCTTATAATGACAAAGAAAAAACAGGTTTTAAAAATGTTTTGCTAATTTATAAAGGTAAAAAAAAAATGGAAATATCACATTTACATAAGTATGCAGACCCTTTACTCATTACTTTGTTGAAGCACCTTTGGCAGCGATTACAGCCTCGAGTCTTCTTGGGTATGATGCTACAAGCTTGGCACTCCTGTATTTGTGGAGTTTCTCCCATTCTTCTCTGCAGATCCTCTCAAGCTCTGTCAGGTTGGATGTGGAGCGTTACTGCACAGTTGGATGTGGAGCGTTACTGCACAGGTCTCTCTGTCTGGGCCACTCAAGGACATTCAGAGACTTTTCCCGAAGCCACTCCTGTGTTGTCTTGGCTGTGTGCTTAGGGTCGTTGTCTTTTTGGAAGGTGATCCTTCACCACAGACTGCGTTCCTGAGCTCTCTGGAGCAGGATTTCATCAAGGATCTCTCTGTACTTTGCTCCGTTCCTCTTTGCCTCAATTGTGACTGGTCTCCCAGTCCCTGCCGCTGAAAAGCATCCCCACAGCATGATGCTGCCACCACCATGCTTCACCGTAGGGATGGTGCCAGGTTTCCTCCAGACGTGACGCTTGGAATTCAGGCCAAAGTGTTCAATTTTGGTTTCATCAGACCAGAGAATATTTTTCTCATGGTCTGAGAGTCTTTAGATGCCTTTTGGCAAACTCCAAGTGGGCTGTCATGTGTATTTTACTGATGATTGGATTGCTTCTAGCCACTCTACCATAAAGGCCTGATTGTTGGAGTGCTGCAGAGATGGTTGTCCTTCTGGAAGGTTCTCCCATGTCCACAGAGGAACTCTAGAGATCTGTCAGAGTGACCATCAGGTTCTTGGTCACCTCCCTGACCAAGGCCCTTCTACTCCTATTGCTCAGTTTGGCCAGATGGCCAGCTCTAGAAAGAGTTTTGGTGGTTCTAAACTTCTTCCATTTAAGAATGATGGAGGCCACTGTGTTCTAAGGACCTTCAATGCTGGAGAAATGTTTTGGTACCCTTCCCCAGATCTGTGCCTCGACACAATCCTGTCTTGGAGCTCTTCGACCTCATGGCTTGGTGTTTACTCTGACATGCACTGTCAAAAGTTGGACCTTATTTAGACAGGTGTGTGCCTTTCCAAATCATCCAATCAATTTAATTTACCACAGGTGGACTCCAATCAAGTTGTTTTAACATCTCAATGAGGATCAATGGAAACAGGATGCACCTGAGCTCAATATCCAGTCTCATTGCGAAGGGTTAGAAAATGTTTTTAGCAAGGTTTTTCTGTTTTTAATTTGTAATAAATTTACAAAAAAACAACACTGTTTTCGCTTTGCCATTAGGTGGTATTGTGTGTAGATTGATGAAGGAAAAAAATATTTAATAAATTTTAGAATAAGGCTGTAACGTAGCAACATTTGGAAAAGGGAAGTGGTCTGAGTACTTTTAGAATGCACTGTAAATATATAATATTTTTTTAATTTGTTTTACGCACAGAGTTTGAGACAAAGAAAGCGCTACTCTGGACCAAAGGGCTGCGATGTTAGAGATGACCCCAGGAAATGCAATTACGTCTCTGTCACAACCAGCCCACCTTACATAGTGGAGATTAGTGCACCTGCAGAGACACTTAAGGAATACCTGGGGATCATCAGTGAAATACTAACTAATCAAATCAAGGTAACACAACACATCCAGTTTTCCTTATTTCATTTTATTCAAAGGACAGAAATGAACTGGTAAAGTTTAAGCAAGTACGTTTAGTGATTGGTTAAATTAAGGCAAGTAATTCTAATTTGTTAAAGTTAGGATGGGATTCAAACCAGTGACCTTGTGTATGGCAACTCACATCAACCATTTATAAATCAGATGCTTAGACATTACAGGAACCTCTCCATTCATCACCAAAACATGCTTCATTAATTACAACAACAAAAACTGATGAATATTGTTGATATTCTTTCAGTCCAACGAGTCAGTGATTTTGGTATATGAAAGTGGGACCTTTACTGTTCAAAAGGCCTTGTACAATGGAGCCACATTTATCAACAAAACACAAGTAAGTTTAAGTCTCTAGTGATATTACCAATTACATATACAGAGGATTGCTTCTCCTCTGGAGCACCAGACAGTCCGTTTTGAACTTCCATTATTTAATAGTTTGATTATTTCATACTTTTCTTTCAGGTGGAAGTGACGGACAAAGAACTTGCTTATGATCCTGATATAAAAATACTTCAATTGAACTTCATCATCCCTGATAATTTGGCTCCACTTTTGCTAAAGACCCTAACACCCAGACGTGTAATAGATACTGGTCTTCAAAAAGTGTTCTTTGTCCGGGGATCTGTTGGGGATAATGGTAAGATTTAGGACTGGCTGTTCTTAAATTACTGCTCTCATGTCTACCATAAAATGCTATTTAAAATGTACATTTGTTGACTATGCTGACACAGCTGTTTTTGTACAATGCAAGAGCACTTGTACACAAGCGTGCACACAAGCGCACACACACACACACATACACACGTACTGTACACACACCTAGGAAAGAGGAAGTGTTCTGTAACCTTGCAAAATGTGTTTCCTTGTTCTTCTCCTGCAGGTGATCTTGGCTCTCCCTCCATCACACTTTTGACAGGCCTCTCCAGTCAGGTTTCCTCAAGCTGTGGGAAACCCCTTTTTCACGGTGGGTGAAGTCGACATTTTGTAATTTATCATACACTGTGGTTATTGTGTGCTGTGGTCATTGTACACTGTGGTCATTGTACAGTGTGGGCATTGTGGACTGTGGTCATTGTGGACTGTGGTCATTGTACACTGTGGTCATTGTGGACTGTGGTCATTGTACACTGGTCATTGTACACTGGTCATTGTACACTGTGGTCATTGTGCAGTGTGGGCATTGTACACTGTGGTCATTGTGGACTGTGGGCATTGTACACTGTGGTCATTGTGGACTGTGGGCATTGTACACTGTGGTCATTGTGCAATGTGGTCATTGTGCACTGTGGTCATTGTACACTGTGGTCATTGTGGACTGTGGTCATTGTACACTGGTCATTGTACACTGGTCATTGTACATTGTGGTCATTGTACACTGGTCATTGTACACTGTGGTCATTGTGCAGTGTGGTCATTGTGGACTGTGGTCGTTGTGCACTGTGGTCATTGTACACTGTGGTCATTGTGGACTGTGGTCATTGTACACTGTGGTCATTGTGGACTGTGGTCATTGTACACTGGTCATTGTGCAGTGTGGTCATTGTGGACTGTGGTCATTGTGGACTGTGGTCAATGTGCACTGTGGTCATTGTGGACTGTTTTCATTGTACACTGGTCATTGTGCATTGTGGTCATTGTGGACTGTAGTCATTGTGGACTGTGGTCATTGTACACTGTGGCCATTGTGGACTGTGGTCGTTGTACACTGTGGTCATTGTTCACTGTGGTCATTGTACACTGTGGTCATTGTACTCTGTGGTCATTGTGCACTGTGGTCATTGCACTGTGGTCATTGTACACTGTGGTCATTGCACTGTGGTCTGTATGATTAATTGCTGTTGATCCTGTTGATGATAACTTGACTCAACCAGTAGGTGTCAGTGTTGAATAGTAACCATGGTATTCTTGTTTGTTTGTTTTTTCAGGCCTGTTGATGATGTTGGTCTGCTGGAAGCTCATCAACTTTCTGCCTTAAACCTACTGAGCTACCAAAGGAGGACATTACAGCCAAGTTCAACATTTCATTGACTAGGCCATTTTTGTTCAACAACACATTATTTTGTTATATACTGTAGTCTGGCATATTTATTCCTATATGTGTGTATCTTTTCTCCTGTGAATAATGTTTTGTTTAGTGTTTATTTTTTATTATTTGTTGAAATGTACATTACATAGAGTATAAAACTATTCCAAAATACCAATCCAATCCCAGTATATACTTAAACGTTAATGAATGTTTTTGTGTCCTGAAAATATGATTGATTAGGATGTTTTTCACACGTTCTGTATCTGATCCTGAAGGCTATTCGCTCCACTAGGAGCCGAAAGGAACAAGTTAAATACTTCAAGTATTTGATATGGAACAGGGCGTTGGGTTTGGAAGCCTCTAGAAAACCTTGAGCCAGAGAAGTGAAGAAATGTGTACTCTTATGCAACACTGTCCACATATATTTTTTATATAATTTATGCTCCCATACCTTATATTTCGGTATTTCTTTGGCAGCCAAATTATGATCTTTTTTTATTAATTGGTCTTTTGACCAATCAGATCAGCTTTGAAAAAATAGCTCATGTGAAAAGATCTGATGCGATTGGTCAAAAGACCATTTAGTGGGAAAAAAAAGATCACAATTGGGCTTCCTGCGGAAACGCAGACATTGTGATGGTAACACATATACAGGTAGACCAGTGAAGCCACATCCCTGATTGGCAACGCTGATTAGAAGCAACTGCTGCTCACTGCTTACTCACCTGTCTTCCCTATAATAAATACTGTTTCTGATTGAAAAGGTTGTGAACCTACACACTGTAGAAGGCTGATAACCATAAACGTCTGTGTATGCTATCATGACGGATTAAAAATAATAACAATATATAAAAATTTAACCAAGGTTTATACAATATCTTTTTGAGTGCGGACCCATCACACTTTCTATGTGAAGAGGTGTAAAAATTAGCTTTCATATTTTTTATTTTTATGAAGAGAGAAATAAGAAACATTGAAAATATGCTTAATGATTTTGTGGAATAGCATAGCCAGGGGTGGGAATGTGTAGGTCCCATAGTTGTGTAACAGCATAGTTTCCGTCCCTCTCCTCACCCCTACCTGGGCTCAAGCCAGAGACTCTCTGCACACATCAACAACTGCCTCCCACGAAGCATCGTGACATCACGGATTGAAACGCTATTAGTGCGCACCCCGCTAACTAGCTAGCCATTTCACATCGGTTACACTTGTAGACAGATAGAACTTGATAGAATCAAATGTATTGGTCACTTACACATATTTAGCAGATGTTATTGCGGGTGTAGCGAGAATGCTTGTGTTCCTAGCTCCAACAGTGCAGTAGTATCTAACAATTCACAACAATACACACAAATCTAAAAGTAAAAGAATGAGAATGCACAAGTCCCTCTCCTGTACTCCCTGTTCAGCCATGACTGCGTGGTCATGCACCCCTCCAACTCAATCATCAAGTTTGCAGACGACACTACAGTGGTAGGCTTGATTACCAACAATGACAAGGCGGCCTACAGGGAAGAGATATGAAAAAAATCTGATGTGAAAAGATCTGATGTTATTGTTCAAAAGACCAATTATTGGAAATTGTCTGCCTGTCTAAATGCAGCCATTATGACTTCATTATGACTTCATCAACGTTTCCATGTCATTTCAATTAAATTACTTTAAACCGACGTGGAATACAGTAGATGTTGAATTGATCTCTGTCCCCAGTTGGGGGGTATGTGTGTGGAAACTCATCACTATACAGATATTTACACACACAGTCACACTCTCACTCACACACATCTACCAAGAAACATAGACAAACCTAAGTCTTCCTTCATAACAGGACATCAGCAAATACAGAATTATAAAACAACTTCCTCTGTCACAAATATATGAGTTACATGTAGGGGATGACATGGGGGTACACAGTACAAATATGGAGGGTCTGTTTTTACACCCAGTTCTTATTTCTTAATGGGACATTTCATCTTCATCATCTCCAGCAACACTCCAACATCAACATATATTAAAATGGCGGCTCTCTATGTTTTGTAGTCAACAAGATAGAAGAAGGTGAGTGTTGATGTTGGGATGGTGATGGAGATGATGAATGTGAAGTTGAAATGTATCTTTAAGAAATAAGAAGCTGGTAAATAAAAATCCTCCATATACTTCTATCCCCATAGAAACGTTTCACATATGAAGTTTGTGGTGGTGCTGGAGATGATATAAATGAATTGGAATTGATTACATTTTTCCTTGAAATGATATTGTCTATAAACACAATATGTTAGTACTTGGCCTTGTATCACTGGGTCCATTCTGTTGGTTAATGTCTTACTACCCCCAACTAGAAGGTGTTTCAATAAGTATGTCTAAAAACATGACTGCATATATAAGCATATAACTTCAGATCTGACATGGTCCTTTGTTCCAGAAATGCACCCTATTCCCTACATAGTGAGAGTACAGTAGTATTTAGGGAATAGGGTGCCATTTGAGGATGCAGCCTGGCCAGTGCTACGAATGAGAGAATGGTTAAAAATACGTTTAGGGTTATGCAAAATGCTATCTTCCCGGGGGGTGGGGGTTTGGGGGCGCATCTCGAACGCCAAGACCATTTGCTATACAGGAATAGAAAAAATGTTTAAATAATTATAACGTGTTTAAAAAATGCCTGTACTAAAGACTTTGAATTAAATAAAGGATTTAAAAATGTCACTTACGAGTGGAAGCGTCTCTCTCCCCGCTTTCCATCTCAACAGGGGAATGTATTACCCCCTACCGGTCTTTTTTTTTCTGCCAGACAGGAATAGTAAAATTGTTTAAATAATTATAATGTGTTTACAAATGTCTGTAAGGCTTAGAATTAAATAAAGGATTTTAAAAATGTATCTTACCTAATGAATTCATTGCTATATGTCTCACGAGCCCTCTTTCCGTGTCTCTTTCACCACGAACGGACAGAAAGAAAGAATGCGCGTAGGTGCGTGTGTGTGTGCGCACGGACGCCAGAAAAATAGATGGTTTACTTACACACTGTGACATTATCAGGGGTTGAAACTGGCACGGCTGATAGTGTCCAGTGTCCAGACAATTAAGGGGGGGCACCTCACTACCTTCTCGGGGGATAGGGAGGTTTAACTCATACTCTGTCTCAGTTGAGACAAGGCCTCTTATGAAAACACTTTGTGTGAGACGCATCTCAAACGCCAAGGCCCGTTTTTATACATGGACAAATATGGTGAGATACAATTACATTCTAAAGAATGCTTTTTAACTATGCGTGTTACAATGTAAAATAATCTATAATAAGGCTGTTATTATGTATATATTATTTTGGTTGTTGTGGAAGTATTATATTACACTTTTGTGTGCGCTAGGTAGCTAGGTAGTTTGTGGATATTATGAAACGGACCGGTTGGAAGTTTATATTATAACGACCCTGCATGCTTGAGCGGCACAGTCGATAGCACGCCGGACCTCGGGCTAGAAGGTCGAGGGTCCGAGGCCTGCTCCCTGCTCTTTCAATACAATATATATGGCAAATATTAAACCGTCATATGAGTTATGTATGTTTTATGTTAAAGTGTGAAATGTATAAATATAATTTTCTA